>JAWQUT010000457.1:493245-520887 GCA_033807755.1 Ellobium chinense
TTTTCTCTCTCTCTCTCTCTCTCTCTCTCTCACTCTCTCTCTCTCTCTCTCTCTGTCTTTCTCTGGCCATCCTAGATATTAAAACGAAATCATGGGGCAACAAGTGCCACGGAGCCGTTTATGGTGGACAAATTAAATGCGAGACTCAAGGGCAACTGCCCCATTTGCCTCATGGTTAATCTGGCCCTGAAATATCTGTCATGTGAGGTACTGGGCTTCAGTGGCGGCGACAAAGCCAAGGGCATAGACGTTTTGAGATTACCCCATGTGTTAACCGCCGCTGTCATATCGAATCTTGTAATCTTAGCCCAAACACATCATGTGAAGCCTTGGAGGGATAGTTCCTTGATTGGATTCCATTGTTGTGTGATACTGCAGGACTGGAAAGCGGACACACCCTGTAGTTTTCATCCTTCTTGGAGTTTGTTTCTCATGAAGTGTCTGTTTATTGTTGTCTTTGGTGATGTTGATGTTGTTGTTCTTGTTCTTATTGTAGTTGTTGTTGTTAATGTTATTGTTGTTGTTGTTGTTGTTGTTGTTGTTGTTGTTGTTGCTGCTGCTGCTGCTGCTGCATGGGTCAACGTGTGTAATAAGGTATTAATATGGCACCTAACATTGCTGCGTGGTCGTCTTTGGTAATCGGATATGAAACTCAGTATACAGTGACACCCATCGTATAGTGGTACTGTATATCAGTTTACAGATCCGAATCAAGGACAACAGTAAGTCAGTGAAAGCTCAGTGGTAGTCTGTTAGTCGATCCACTCTTCATTAACTCAGCGGCGTTGCCCTTGTTTCAGATCTGGAAACTGGTATATTCGTGTAGTGGCTTCGTGTACAATCATCAAAGTTGATCATGCAGTGATATTTAGCACCAATGTTTTATGGGGTTTTTTGTTGTTGTTTTTTTTTTTTTGGGGGGGGGGGGGGNTTGCAGAGGAGAAATACATGCACGTTACCTGCTTGACTCTACCACGCACGCCGGAAGCTGGCAAATGTCGTTAGAGTTAAAATAATAATGGCTTTTTGCCACTTTCTGAAAATAGCTATTAGTCTAGAGCTTCTGTAGATTACTTTTTTTTTTTAAATTCTGTGTTCAAACCCCACAACTTTGATGTTAAAGGAAAGATAATGACAAACATCGAACTTTGCTACGAGGCGTGTTGCTATCGGCGTTCGAAATTTCAGCGACCATGTCGGAGTTTATCCATAGGCCTAATGCGGAAGTCTTTTGGTTGGTGTTTTTTATTGCCATGATCTATTTTTTTTTTTTTGCGAATTTTGCGAGTTCAGCTTGATCAGCGTCAATTTCTTTCCGCGAAAAAAATTCCATTCAAAGTTTTGAATGGGCTTACTTTTAGTAACTGAATTGTTTGAGGGGTTAGAGACCCTCAAAAGAAACGCAACTCTGCAATTTCTAGTTACTATTCCTCATTTTTTGAACATTCTCAATTATATTGTCTTTTTCTACCAGCCATTTTTAGATCTTTCCCGAAAATTAGATTCTCGCCGAAAACAACACTTCTACAGTAGTGTTATCGTCCAGTCCAAACTGGCACGGTTACTGCTTTTTGCCCCGAGATATGGCCCCCACTTGCCCATGTATATCCATAACACAGAACTTACATTAACCACAACACCTTGGAGGGGAACGCTATGAAATATTCACCAAAAAGACATGTTATGAGGTTGTCCCCCCTTGGCGCCCTGCGGGTCGCAAAGTTAATTATCTCCCCATTCCTGCAGCAAGCGTCCAAGTGCAAACAGCAACAATGACTGAGTCGTCGGCCCTTGGTATTGATTTCTCATTAGTGCTTCTAGACTCAGTGAGTCACGGACGGTTCTCATAAAATAACCGTGAAATCAGTCAAGCCCCCTGCTTCGCAAACTCACCACATCATCTTCAGCCCCGTGGATTTCCCATAACCAGAAGGTAGTCAACGGTGCAAGTTGCCTATTAATGTGCAGCGCATGCATGGGTAATCGCTTGCAGACAGATGCTACTACAGGCCAGTTCTAAGGCTTTTACTGGACATGCTGTTTACATTAGAACAAGCCGAAAATTGTGCTGCCACGCTCGGGAATTTGTGGCTTTAATGCCCTCCTTCCTCCGGCTTGGGAGCCTGTGATTGTGATCATAAAGGTTATAGGGTGATCAATGTCTGTGGAAGTGTTTTATCAGATTTGTGAGCACTACTCTAGTGGCGTTGTAATTACAGCTGTTCAACTGATGTCCATTTTCTCCCTTTCTTCACCCTGATATTAACACTGCCACTTCTCACTCTTGTAATTCAACGTTAAAAGCACAAAATCTTATTAACTTCCACGTCATCAAGATGGTCATACCTTCCGTTCTTCTGCAAAAGAAAGAATTCAAATAAGATTGCCCTCTAGCCACGCAAAAAAACTAAGATTTTATTATTCAAGCCTAAGGTTAGGCAATCATACCGTTTTGTCTGCATCCAAAGAATACAAAACGCTGAAAAGTAACCAGCCCATCCACTCTACTCTTACCTGCCTCCCACAAACACACAAAATCTCTTCAAAAACAAGTTTTTCATTTAGGCTATCCCTTTTGACATTTCACAGACCTGCATCAGCGCATTCTATGTGTGAAAAAAATATCTCAGAAAGATGAAATGGCTAAATAAACCTCATTTCCTTTTACCCCACTCTGTATTCTTCACTTTCGTCTCTTGCCAGGTGTAAACACAAATGTCTAACTTTACTATAAGCTTCTTTGCCTCGCTCCCGCAATAAGTTTAGGCTGACATAAGCTTGAAATCAACAACTAAAAAAAAAACCAAAAAAAAAAACTTGAAATGAAAAGGATTGCTTCGACGTCCATCGCAACATTCTGCAGGTTTTCAGGGGTGAACTAAAAATGCGAAACAAAGATATCAAGTAACCGTTGAACAATACACAACTCCCCCTGTCGGTTACGTCTGAGATAAACTGATAATCCATCTCATTTCTATCCCCAGGTTTCAGATTGGATGGCTGAATCTCTCCACGCTTCTGCAACACCTGTCGACAATTTTTACTCACTGGGCGGGGTAGTAAGCCAAGTTGAGCTCGACCTTGCCAGGTAATTAAAGACTCAATCCTACCTCCCTTTTCTGCTTGGTGACGCAACGCTACGTCGGCAACCGAGCTGCACAATCTGCATATCCAACACCGTGGAAGATAAAGGAGAAACTGGAGTCTTGGTTATCTTCTCTTTCTAAATTTTTTCTTCTTGTTGTTGTCGTTGCTGATCAGGTGTTACAAAATGTAATATGGCTGCAAGTACCGCCTCTGCAGCCTCCAGCTGTTAGGAAGGCCTTGAATCCTAAAGACAGTTTTCAGTATAGGAGAGAGATTTAGAAGCAGAAATTGTTAACAGTGATAATAATACCAGAGCAATGTTAAAGCACCGTGGCCGAACTGTGGGGCGATGGACTGATGGGATAAATGGTCTTGAAATCGAATCCCGGTCATGGTCATGCGATCTTCTTCTTCTTCTTCTTCTTCTTCTTCTTCTTCTTCTTCTTCTTCTTCTTCTTCTCCTCCTCCTCCTCCTCCTCCTCCTTCTCTTCTCCTCTTCCCCGTCCTCCACCTCCTTCTTCATCTCATACGTTCCCAGATTATGCCTCGTATTGCTGTGACAGTGCGGACTTGCGGCGTCCCATAGCTTCATCTCGAATGCAGTCTTATCTGGCCAAACCTTTCCTCTAACCCTGTCCTGTGTCCTGTTCAAATATGGGCCCTCTTGTAACATGTGGTAGAGAGTGAAGTGTGGCCATGTAGAAATTCTCCTAGGAAAGCCGCAGTTCACCGCTCTGTAAAACGGACATCTGGATGTAGGCTGGGTAAGCTGTAGACCCATCTCTATTATTACGCAAATTTTTACCTAGCACCATGAGCACACTAGCGTTATTTCCGGTACCGAAAGAAATGGTGAACCATGCTAAATGCTCTCTAAAACTTCTATTTCTCTGTGCATCGTAAAACTCCTTATTCCGCAATAAATCACGTTCAAATTTTGCATGATGCTAGACCGCGTTGTTTTGTGGGCCCTTGAACTAAGGGTTTAAATTCCGGTAAAAATGTTGTGGATTAGCGAGCATTTTGAAATGAACAGCGTGTAGAAAAACCCGATTCTGGAACTGCTGGCGTCCATGTGAATGACATCACTACATTTTGCTGTCACAGAAGCCTGAATTCATTTCCGGTTCTAATTATTTAAGATAGGTTCATTGTCCGAATGCTAGTGTGTAGGCCATCGGCACTATATGTTCCACAGGAATATGAAAACAAGAACATCGCGAAATCTGATCTGCCGGTTTGATAATAATGCTAAGTTTTGTAAGGAAGACTTGAATACCTCATACTCTATGCAATAAATCTGGAACAAAACCCTTTTGTTGCATACAGACTCAAAAACGACTGAGGGTTTCGAAATGAAATTTGGCACATTACTATTGTCAATATAGACTGATAGAGAGGCTATGTCCAAACCACTGAGTAGGGGAAAGGAGTTTTGATATAGAGATTACGCTCCTGAGATGGAGTTCCACTCGATAAGACCGCACAAGACCAGTAACTCGGGGACATGAGAGTACGTTTCAATCTGCTTGAACATTCTTTTCTCCGGTGATTTCAAGTTTGATTTACGACCCTTGGCACAAGTTTCCAACGTAGAGTTGTTTCCCCTATGTTCCTCCCACGTGACGTCAGCAGACACAAGTAGTTGCAACGTGCACGCTTGGTCGCCATTTCCTTGTCTTACATGATGGGGAGGAAAGATTAGGCTCATAATTACCTCGGCACCATAAATCTCCTGAAAAGTCTGAAAGGATGTCTATTTTTTGCAAAGGTTCTGGAGAAAACTTTTCAAAACCTGAAAGTTCATTGAACGGAAGTTTTGCGTTACTGGTCTGTACAATACCATGTATTTTCTTAACCTCATCCTGAAAGTGATGAAGTTAAATGTTTGCTTGAACTCATCAAAATTTTGGCAATATGGGATTTCTTTATTTTCTTCATTTGCGCAGTTAACACTGCTGGTCCATCATAAGCTCTATATTCCTGCAGATCTTTTTTTTGTTTTTTTTTCAACTTTCAAAATCTGAAGACAGGGCGTTCTAGGACGATGACTCCTCTCTCTGATCCTTCCCCCTCCTTCACTATGGTACTGTAATGGTAGTGTAAGGTTCATGAGAAGCAATGTGATGAAGTTTGATAGTACCGGAGGACGGCCTTGGTTGACTTGAAGACTGAATGGGCCATTAAAACTCATGCAGATCAATCACTAGGTCTGTGCTTCAAGGGTGATCTCCCTTGGTCACGGTAATGACACGCTTTGAAAGAGCTGGCCAGGGAAGAGAATTTGTGGCTCGAGAGGTATGGTACGGAGTTATCTCCCCTGGAATTGCTGGGCTACTATTTTTACTGCTGTCGAAAGAAAACAAAAACAAAAATGAATGGTCTTCGTTGGTCTGAAGGAGAGTTAGAGTGTATAATGCTGGGGGTAGCCACCGGACTACAGTACTGACCCACGTATACACACTGGTCCAAACTTTCATCTGCCAAAAAAGTCACAGTAAAGGGTACACTGAATTTTCAAAGAACATCCAGTAGAGTCTATACAGATCTATGTACATTTCACGGATGTTCGACTGACTTTGATACCTGGAAAAACTTTCCGATTCAGTGTCGTGGGAACTTATGTTGGTGTGGCAGTGCCTAATGATTTTAAAGTCGCTGTCATTGTCGCCGCTGCTGCTGCATAAAAGTTAGGTAGGAAGGGTTACAGCTGGAGAATAGAAAATGTCCTGTTTGTAATAGTCTAGGAGACGAGTTTCATGACCTATTTGAGTGTGAGTTACTGACATTTGAAAGACGTAAATTTATGAACAGAGGATTTTTATATACATCCTAATATTAATTATGTATAAGGCTAAAGAATAATTATTTGACTGCAAGAGGAAAAATCTCCTAGTTAAGTTAGCAAAATTCATAGAAAGTGTGCTATAAAAATTTCAGTAGGGAGAAATATACTATCATGAATGGAGGTAAGAATAACTGCTGGGAATGCATGGAGACTTGTGTAAGTGAATGTTCTGTATAGATTGTACTGCGTAAAATGTAACATGTCATGATGGTTTATAATCTGTATATGTCCCGTCAATGTATTGTCCGGCTATGTATCACTGTTGTGGTCTGGGCTTATCTATATTAATAAAACGCTTCAGCTAAATTTGTGTCACAGATTTCTTGAGAACTACGTGACGTAAAAACATGCGGTTTTCACCTAAATTCGTAGAAAAATACACAAAAGGTAACTATACACATTAGTCCTCTTTATTTTATTTACCCTTTCTTTAAAAAAAGATTGTGTATAGCAACGAAATATAATCTCCGATAGATCTTTTCAATTCGCCAATCGTCCAACTTTTTCACGGAGTCTCATGCATTCGTCTATGATGCCTTTCGGTGCGCTGGGTATTCTTTCGCCGCTGGTGCGTTGTCTGCCTGCCCATTTGTAAAATGGCGTGTTAGTCTTGTGTTGAATAAACTTGTTAAACTTGTTATTTCGTGGCGGAAAGGGGATTGAGCTGCGAGGGGCGTAGAAAATAACAATACGCAGTCTCAACTTCCAGTGTTTAGCTGCATGGGATGTCTTACATGACTGTGCTTGTGTGAATGTATAGTCCACAGATTAGGTCTGATGCAAGTTAAGTTTCATTTTCTACAAAATCGTAAGCTAATTCTGTTCTGGTAATAGCACTGTTACACATGAAGGGCTTCATGACAAAACGCATTATACACCATTCGGGGGGTTGTGGCAAAACAGACCAGATACAAAGTATATTTTTATGTGAACGGCGAAATTAAAGTCTTAAATAATATAGATCAAATGTCCTTCTATGGAATGGAAATATACATGTATACTAAATACTCCTACTGCTACATGAAATATGTAGAATAAGCTTAAAAAATCATATTGGTGGATAACGCGTTTTGCCATGAAACCCTTCACATGTAACAGGTCAAAATTTTACCGGGGGTTATAATTTTTTTTTGAGGAGATCTTGTTGGGAAAAAGCGTCACCCAGCGGTTTGATGAGTTGTTGTCATAAACAGAAACCGGTCAAGTCTGGGTTTGTGGGTTTGACTCACAGAGTGGGCGATTCACGTTGTGGTATCCTTGGGAAAGACTTTGCTCACGTTTCCCCACTTGACTCAAGTGAGAATGAGTACCTGGCTTTAGAACTGGGGAAAACTAAGGTATTGCACTGCGGCGACTATCAATGACTCTATATAGATTTTATTTGTATTCTTTCAATATAATATACCTCTCTATCTATATTATTGTTATGAAAGTGATTTATAACACAGCATGGCATTATAAGATAATTTCCCTGCGAGATAAATAAAAGACATATCTTCGTTGTTGTTTTTTTTCTATACATTCTCCATGATCCTTTCTGTTTTTCATTCTAAACTTCATAATATTAACGTGAGATGTGACGTTATAAGCCAACAAAAAAGAATTATGAACCAGAGCACACGTGACCACTTCACTTAAGCGTGCAGATGTGTCAAAGGAAGCTTCTTTTTTGCAAAGTAATCACCGCAGGAAATGCTGTTGCTTTTATCAACACTCTGTGTGCTTCAACAGAGCGCGTCAGCGGAGCATGATGATCTCAGATAAGAAATGTCATGATGTTCGTACGGAAACGATAAAGTTTGAATGTACAGATAAGGCTAATACGAGAACACTAATATTTTTGTTTATACGAGGCTCATTCATTAAGTTCTGAAAGTGGATATCTGTTTCCCTAACCGCTAATAGCACACACTTAAAGCTGATATCAAATATGCCTCGTGCATAATGATGCATGCGTGGCGGAAGAAGGACACTCAAAAGAGGGCATATCTCCGCCAAGGCTGAATAATTAAAAAAAAAAAAAAACAAGCAAAAACTGCATGCACATCACAAATTTCGGCAGCAAAAAGATGCACTTCCTGTAGGCATTAATGGGCCCCAAGCACAGAATAAAAACTATACAGAAGAATAATTATTATCCTTAAAAGTGAAATCACTCCATCTCTCCATTTTGTCTCCGGGTGTCTATAGCAGCCCTGTTTGCCTTGTTGAGTGCGAGGGGCTATGAGCTAGTCACTGCATTTTGGGACTTTGGGTCTTCTGTCGAAGATGGTGTTCTGCGACATGCAGAGAATAGTTATTAGTGCTTCGGTAGATATATATTTTTTTTTGTCATTCAGTGGTATGTGACTTGTAAAAAGAGTAGTGTGCGACTGTCCGGCTAATGTAATATATTCAAATAAGAGTAGGCAGAAAGTGACAGACAGACAGACAGACAGACAGACAGACAGACAGACAGACAGACAGACAGAACAGACAGACAGACAGACAGACAGACAGACAGACAGACAGACAGACAGACAGGGATACCACATATGCACATGTATAAAGCTGCTGAGTTATTTTTGCTACTCTGCTCACTGTTATAACTAACTACATCTTCATCGAGGAGAAAAATAATCACATAGAATTTTATTTAATAAAAGCATGGATTAGCTGTATTCTATATTTCGTGACAGACAGACAGACAGACAGACAGACAGACAGACAGACAGACAGACAGACAGACAGAGAGAGAGTACGAGGTTTCGTCATAAGGTTTTAAGATTTCATTGTTATTTCATGGCATGGCTTCGCTCATTTTTTCAGGTCTTTGTACCCTTTAGATTACAGCTCACAGCTGTCTCCATACATACAGCTGAAACAAAAAATTATCGGATTTTATGATTCATTCCATTTACTGAGACAACACATTATCAAGGAAATACTGAAAATGACATTTATTTACTTTTACAGTTATACCACGCCTTCAGTTTAGAAGAAAAACAATATCTTAAAGGCAGACCCGTATGCATGCAAGTTGCTTAAATGATCTACCGTTTTAACATACTCCTAAGCGGAGAATGCTGTTAAGAGGATTCATCAATTTTCCCTCCTAATCTTCGAAGTCTGTTGCTAGTGGTTTGTGAAAAGATTAGTAGCCATTGGTGGGAAATGAAGCAGAGTCGATAAACACCCCCGGCATATAGACCAGAAACCACTACAAGTCCGATGCACCTACTATCCCTTTAGGGGGGCAGATAAATCCACTTCACTTTATCTTGTATCTGCAGGTTTTAAAACGAGGTACTTGTTTCTCAGCAGTACTAGAGGATGTTCTTGTGATGTTCAGCACTAGGATGTTCCTGTGATGTTCTCCACGTGAGCTTAATCCCCACATCAGCGTCCAACAGCCGGTCAGGGCAGGAAGTTAGCCAAGCAAAGGATGGAAACACGTAGCCGGTATAACCAGTGGAAGTTGTTACGCCCCGTTATTACGGACTATCCCCCACGTTTATGGGGGTCTTTTAGACTTGCTGATATAATAAAATCTTATACAGTAAGTTAGTCTGGTTTGAGAACAAGTGCTCTGTATGTAGCTGTTTATTATCCATACCTTCTTTGTGCACCCGTTTCTCTCTTTCTCTCTCTCTCTCTCTCTCTCTCTCTCTCTCTCTCTATCTATCTATCTCTCTATCTTTCTATCTATCTCTCCTTGATTCCTTCTCTCTCCCCAGCCATGCAATCTGTCCAATCCATATGTCTGTGTGTTTGCTTGTTTGTCTGTCCGTCCGTTCGTCTGTCTGTCTATCTGTCCGTCTGTCTTTCTGTCTGCCTGTCTGTCTCTTTCGCTCTTCCCACTTACTTAGCTGCTGAGAAAGAGGACTGGGATACTTAACTTTTCACGTGTACAGACGTGGATTCTGGACTTATCAACGATCAAATCGCTAAGTAAATCAATTTTTTTAACATCTTTCACAAAATGATAGTCTTACCCGCAGGTAGGCACCTTGTGGACCATCGTACCGCTAAATTCGCATGAGTTCCTACCTGTAGGATACACATAACAATAGCAGCAGCGACCTAGGTACTGCCCTCATTACAGAGCGACCCCCCTTTAGGGTGCCAACGCTTCAAATCTTTCGCACCTGTCCAAGTTGTGCAAATACACAAACAAGACTGCACGCTGTTACATCGAAATCCATCAACAGATGTTTCAGTTAGTGGGTGGTCAACTGGGTGCGCGCTGTTACTAAAGGGGCTTAAAGTCTTCAGTAGTGAAGTGTTTGGGAGCTCTGCCAACGAGGTATTTCATTATTGTTTGCATGTGGGCTGCGCCGAAGTAGTTTGGTAAGGTTTGACTTGAAGACGTTTGATCTAATGACAATTTTAGGACTACATTCCGCCTGCAAGCTCTGGCAATGATATTCGTTTTCTTCATTTACAAAGATTGCATTTGGGATGATTCGAAGCAGCCTGGTAAGGCAGTGATTTGAAGACGTTTGATCTAACGACGTTTTTAGGACTACATTCCGCCTACAAGCTCTGACAATGATATTCGTTTTCGTCATTTACAAAGATTGCATGTGGGATGGTCCGAAGCAGCCTGGTAAGGCAGTGATTTTTTTTATCTAACGACGTTTTTAAGGCTACAGTCCGCCCAATAGCTGTGACAACAACCACATTAGTTTTCTTATTCACAAAGCCACGAAAACATAAACTTTATCTATAATAGGACTGGGTATCGCCTTCAAGATTTGACGAACTTGCGACTTCTTGACTGTGTGCTGCCGAAGATATCTGATTTAGAGGTGTCTTTAGGGGTACATTTGGCACACAAGCTCTGACAACAACATTAGTTTTCTTATATTCAAAAAGCCACGAAAACAAACTTTATCTAGGTCTAAAGCTACGTCTTCAAGATTTGACAAACCTGCAACTTCTTGACTGCGTGTTGCTTGAAGATATCTGATTTAGGGACGTTTTTTAGGACTGCATTCCACACACAGGCTCTGCTGACAATGACTTCGTTTTCTTCAATTACAAAAATTCAAGATTCAAAGTCTTTACTAGGTTCTGGGCCAATAACACAACTTCAATACATGATCTATAGCAAATCAAAGAAAGTGAAGACGAAGGCAAGTGAGAAAAGGGATAGAAAGAAAGGAAGAAATAGAAGAATAAAGCAGAAAGAAAGAAAGAAAGAAAGAAAGAAAGAAAGAAAGAAAGAAAGAAAGAAAATAAAGAAAGAAAGATTTGTTAGCTGTGTGAGAATGAAAGTGGATAACAGTCAAGCTGTAAACGAGGAGACACAATATGTAATGATGGAAAGACTGATGTGCGACAGATAACAGTATGAAATGAAGTGCAAATGAGTAGTTTGTTAATATTATTCAAAAGTATATCTATGTTCAGTATTGGGATATGTCTATAATGAACTAAACTGAGCTGAATGAAAATGGTCTTCATGTGTGTTTGTATGGGTGTCTGAGGGAAAATGCAAGAAAACAGAAAATCCAGGCCAAGGAAAAAGGAATGTTAATCACTATCTAGTAAGTCAATCTCATCTATGCGACAGGGAGCTTTGAAACCAGCATTCACAAAAATTCTTTTTTTTTGTTCGTTTGTTTGTTCCCGTCGCTATTCGACATTTCCCCCTTCACACATGATCTGTGAGCAAAAATGTGTTACCACTTCCAGTTGTCGACACGACCTCACTAGACTATACTCTTTACCTTTCACACACGACATGTTTGGGAAAGGGCCCTACGGCGGTGGGGCGCGGATTGTCTTTCATTTAGAGCAATAAATAAATAGATAAATAAATAAATAAATAAATAAATAAATAAATAAATAAATAAATGTTATGCTTTTTAATATAGTATCTATTTTGTGTGTTTATTTCAGCAGAAAAAGTTCGAGTCCTGTGGATATAATATATCGTGGGCTGAGAATTAACTGGTTCTATGTCCACTTTTTGAGGAACTGAGAAAATTTAGGTCAACGTTTTGATTTTCTCTTCAAAAGAGCACAAAGTTCTATAGGAGATCGCCTGTTTATTCATTCATAATTATTATTACTTACAGATTCAAATTTCTCTGACATAGAACTATTGCGACTCAAGGTTTCTTGTCCAGTTTCTACCTTTGAAAAATGCAAAACTGGACATAGAACCAGTTAATTCTCAGCCCACGATATGAATAATCCTTACGTGAGTTAACGCACTGCGGTAACCACGGGAAACTCCCAACACATCAGTAGTGTTCACTGTAGTTAACGCAACGCGTTACTTAACGTAAAGATTATACACAAGGCCACTGGTCCCACGTCCCTTTCCTGTTTGTATTTATCAAACTGAATTCACCAGCTCGTATACCTCACAAACTGTATATTATGAATTCACCCCATAGAATACGAGTTCATGAGGCTTTACAGTATGAAGAAAAACAAAATTTTAAAAACTAAAGTCTGTCGCTGGTCTTGTTTTCGCTTTTGTCCGCCACTCAATTTCCTTGGCTGGCCAAAAATTCTCCAGACGGATCTCCTAACACATGGTGAGAAATTCCAGATTTCCGAGACATTGATTTACATGTTGGTTCACCTGCGGGCAAATTAATGTTTTTTAAACAAGTTTGAGGAGCCTTGAGGAAGAGGGAGGGTGGGGTGGGGGNGGGGGGGGAGTGAAGGGCAGTTGGGTAAATAACAAAAGCTGAAAAAAATAGCAAAAAGAAGAGAGATGGGTTAGTGGAGGCGGCAGTTGGTTTAATAACAATCGATGTTGGGGGGAGCAAGGGGGTGTTGGGGGGAGGACGATAGGGCGAGGCAGTTGAGTAATAACTAAGAGAGAGGAAGAGAGGAATGAGAGAGAGAATTGAAAGAGATCATGGGGTAAATAACACAGGGAGGAGGGAGATGTAAAACAAAGTGGAAAAGGAGCACTTAGTAATAGAAGTAAGGAGTGAGCAGACGCAAACAGATGCTCACGCAAAGTAGGATCAAGGAGAAAGTGGTCAGGAAGACAGATGCAGAGAGAAAGTGGAAGAAGGAAAGAAAGTGATGCGGTGGGAGTCGAACCCGCGACCTCTGCGTCAGCACCCATCGCCTTGCTGTCAGTTTGGAATCAAGTAGACATCTATACACGACCATGCCACTACTCCAAAAAAAGTGGCTCAGTGGCCGGGGTCTTTCTCCAGGGAGGAGGGAGATAGTGTAGGGAGGGAGGCATTTACGGTAATAACGAATAGGCGGAGGAGGGGTTGGTTTGGGGAGTCGAGGGAGGCATTTGGGTAAATTACAAAGAGGGGCGAGACAGAGAGACAGAGAGAGAGACAGAGAGACACAGAGAGAGAGAGACAGAAAGGTCATGGAGGGAAGTATCTAGGTAGATAACGAAGAGGAAGAAGAGAGAGGGTTGATCGTTGGAGTTGAGAGAGACTTTTGAGTACATAATGAAGAGGAGAGAAAGAGAGTTAGGGGAAGGGGGGGGGGGCATCTGAGTAAATAAGAGGAGGAAACAACTAAGCCAGGAAGTTGGAAGGGGGCGGTGGGGCTGGTAACTAACGATGAGTGGAGGGAAAGGGACTGTTGAGGGAGAGGGGCTGGACAATGAGTGAGGGAGGCAAAGAGACCTGGGTTGTTTACAATGAGGATAAAGGAATAAAAAGGAAAGAGGAGTAAAGTTGTGTAAATAAGAAGGAGCGGAGTGGGAGGAAATGGAGAGATAATGAAGGGGAGTCCAACCGGGTAAAAGACAAGGAGCGATTACGGAGAGGGGAGGATAAGGAGGCGAGGCCAGTTGAGTAAACACGACACAGAGCAGTAAGATAAAGTAACAATAGACCGCACATGTCGACTCACACTCGCCTCTAAAACAAACCAATTACGTTCAGTGACGTGCATCAGTGCTGCTCGTGTTTGCCAGACCCGCTAACCTGAAGTTAGAAGGTTACAAGAACAAAACCAGGCTTGATCTATTGCGCCAGGAAACGAGTTTTTTTTTCCCCATGGAATCTTAAGGGAGTGATGAAAGAGAAATGAGAAAAACGAGAGGTGGCACAAGAAGATCGTACAAAAAGAAGTGTAGGACATATCAATGTAGAGACAAGAATTGAGGACATGGTAAACGGTGTTATCAAAATGACTGCACTTACTAGCAGAACAAAAGGCTTTATACATTGTGCGGAAATGTTTCCTTGGATCGAGTGAAAATAGCAAATCTAAGAATGAATAGATCTGGAGACAGAGTGTTAACTTTGACTGGGCCATTTACGTAGCATTTGAAGAATATGTTGTCAAGGTGTTCTGAGCCATGATGGTTTAGATGGACACTTCCCAGCCCCACAACTTACAAGCTCCCAACCCTCCCCCCCCCCCCCCCCNCCCCACCAACATCAAAGAAGCTCTCTGAGCTCTTCACAATATGCGAACGCCCAGTCCCATATCACACTATCTCCCAGCCCCACATCATACAATCTCCCAGTCCCACATCACACAAACTTTCAGTCCCACATAATACAAGGTCCCAGCCCATCATACAAACTCCCAAAGCCACTTCATATAAATTCCCAGGGCCACATCATACAAGCTCCTAGCCCCATATCACACATGCACCCAGTCCCATATCACACAATCTCCCAGTCCCACATCACACAATCTCCCAGGCCTATATCATTCATACAGCTCCCAGCATTATATCACACAAACTCCTAGATCCATATCTATACAAGCACCCTGTCCCACATCACAAAAGACCCCAGCGTCAAACAAGTTCCCAGACCCACGCCTTAGATCTCCCAGCCCCACATCATGCAAGCCCCCAGCTCACACCCTACAAGCGTCTAACCCTCCACTAAATAAGGTCTAAAGCATACACTGTCTCATTGTCCAACCTTACACTCATCAAGCTCCCAGTCTTACATTCTACAAGCTTCCAGCCCTACATCATACATCACACAAGTTCCTAGAGTCAAAGAGGCTCCTAGACCTTCCCCATAGATCCTCTCAGCTCCACATCATTTGCAAGTTCCCAGCCTCACATCATCCAATCTTTCAGCCCCATACCATATGAGCTATCAGCCTCATACTATACCAGCTCGCAGCCTTCAGTCCTACATACACATAACATCCACACCTTACCTTTCTTCCATAGCCCAGCCTTACACTTACAAATTCACAGCCCCACATCACACATCACACATCACTCAAGCTCCTAGCAAGGCCTCACATCATCCAACCTCCCAGCCCCATACCATACGAGTTATCAGCCTCATACTATACCAGCTTCCAGCCTTCAGTCCTACATACACACAAGATCCACACCATACATGCTTCCATTGCCCAGCCTCAAACTTACAACCTCCCAGCCCCCACATCACACATCGAACAAGCTCTTAGCCCGGCCTGACATCATCGAACCTCCCAGCCCCATACCATAGGAGTTATCAGCCTCCTACCATACCAGCTCCCAGCCTCCAGTCCTACATACACCACACAAGATCCACACCATACATGCTTCCATAACCTAGCCTTAAACTTACAAGCTCCCAGCCCAACATCACACAATCTCCCAGCACCACGCAAGACATCTTCATTGAGATTTCACAGACGCCATCGCCTGGGCTAGCTAAATACCACGATCATGGCAAAACCCAGCTCTGAGGTCGCCTGGGATTTGGCCAGATCAGCCTCCTCATGTTTCTCGGCTCCGTGGGACGCACGTGGGATTTGCCAGGCGGATTACTTGCCTATCGTATGTCATAATTCTTCGCCGTCTTTCAAATTCCAAACCTTCGCGTCAGGGCGAGAAGAAGCTGGTTAGGATGTCTTGAGGGCTTTTCCCCCAGAAGGCCCAAGCACCGGTCTGATTAGCCATGTCATTGTATGCGGCCAGCTCCGCTTATTCGCAATAAACTTAAGCATCACTTCGGCTTAATGGCAACATTTTTCAGATAACAATTCTGTATTTTCCCCAGAAAAGTGACTGTATAATTGGAACTCCTTCTAAAAGCGTTTATTGTCAAACTAGCGAGTGTTGCAATTAAGCGGAATGGAGTGCACCTTCATTGTGTGATGGTCGGTAATATTCCACAGCTGTGAACTTTAGCACAGTTCCAGATTAGTGGTGTAAATATTCTGAAAGTTGCGGAGATTTTAAGTACTTGACACTAACAAGGCAATGAAATTTCGGACCTCTTAGGATTCCGGAGAATGTGGAAGTCCTGTCTCTGTCAGTATTAATTAGGGTCTGCTGCCCAAGACGGCAGCTACCACAATTTCAAGCCTGGCAATTTCGATTAATGAACCGTGAGGTTAGAGCTGTGTTTGAGTGTCAGTGAACGTGAATTTTTCAAACTGTAGCATGCATGGCAGATTCTTTGATTCTTATTCTCTCTTCAAACCTGTGTTTTAAACACATCTGGCGTTAAGACAAAATGTTGGCCAGTGAAATCGAATATTATAATATATCGCAGCATTCAAATTACCATTTTAATTGTTTTATGGAAATGGTTTTCCTATAGACTATCCCTTGAAGGATTGGCGGAAGAGGAAGGGACGCAGAACCAAGTCTAAAGTTGTGTTTATTTGGTCACCGCGGGTACGCGAAATAAGGGCTCTTTTATTCGGTGGACGTTACTAAGTCAAGAAAGTATCAGTCTATAGGCAAGCCAAGATGCTGAGGCTGATACGGAAGAGCTAGAAAACAATGCGCTGATTTGTGAGTGGTGTTTGCTATACCTATGTATCTTTGTCCAATCTATCAGTATGTATGTCACCTTTGATTCTTGCCACATCCTCCCTGGACACGAAGTTGTTGATAGAAAGTTCCACTAACAAATTTGAAACGGCAGATGGTGGCCGCTATTTTGCTGAGCTCCAACATAGGATCTACGCAAAAGATGTCAGATTTCTAACAAACGTCTTATAGGTGCGCACACCTGTCCGACGCATGTGGAGCGCATCAACCAAAAATGTATCCCAGGTACGGATATTTGCAATATGAAGTTGGTCATCAGATCAAAGTCGACATTTGAGAACCTGCGCATTAAAGATGTTGAACGCTTCTAAAGGTACATTCAGCACCGATGCACTAATATAATTCTTGTGATGCTAAGAGATCCCATAGTTAATGCCCAAGCTCTCAAATATATGCAATTGTTTGAGAGTTCCTACGAAAACAGCCTGCCTTTAAAGACCACGGTAATCACTGCCAAAACAACAGACAAACTGCAGGCATGTTCTTCCTTACTGCTGTATTGCCACTTCTCTCAAACAAAGATGCTCCGCAAGAGCCAGGGGTTACGGTGACTTACACTAGGAAGACTATACAAACGGAAGTCAATATTAGAGGTGGGCCGATACCTAAAATTTAGATATTGCGATTCTCAGCCTTAATGTTCTTAGTATTAACAATAACAATTCTATTTCGATTCTTATGCTTATTATAGATAGGCAGTTCCATCTATTTCGATACTTTTGATTTTAGAGGCCGTTCAGTACTGCGGCTAAACAGGTAATCCATGTTAGATAAACTGATTGTTCACGTCCAAATAAACTAAAAAAAAAATCGAAAAGGAATCGAAGCTCAGAGCTTGAGTTTTGATACCGACATTGCAGTTGCATAACTAACGATACTCAGAAACAATCTTGCCCGCCACAAATCGCTGCCGTCTTGCACATGTGAACCTGGATCATGACGCAAGCCATCTGGGCAGGAGCAGACAACTCCAATTTCCTTCTCTTGTTTATAGTTTTATATCTGATCGTTTAAAGTGAAGTCAGAATATAAGAAAAACATGTACTGAAAGAACTTAAGCATATATTTTGTTTGATATTCGTGGAATGGTCTACATTCAATTTACTTGGTGGACGGGTGGAGTTCACGTTCTGAGTCAGTGTATTTTGATTAAATACTGTAGATAACCACATATATAATTGGATTATTCTTTATGTATAACGGGGTGTTCCCTCCCCCAAATATAAATATTAGCTAATTTCAAAGTTTGATAAATTCCACATTTCAGATTTAATTACCTTGAAATTTGGCGCACATTGACAGCTAGATATTGTCTATTACTGATGCAAATTTCAAACAGCTAGGCGATAAGGTATCACAGCTGTCACAACTAAATATGTCAAAGTATGTATCTAACAAATGCCTGCCCGATGTAGAGGGCACATCAGTTTTTTATATGCTTTTTTAAATTTCTTTGTTGTGACAAACTATGGCAGGCAAGTGAATTAAATTTGCAAGAGATATAGATTATATCTGTCCATTATTGTGCTTAAAAAGCTATTAAATTGTTTTCTTAACTCTTGAAGTTATTAAACTTTGAATTAAATGAAGTGTTTGTGGTGTGGTGTGGTGGTGTGTGTGTGTGTGGTGTGTGTGGTGTGTGTGTGGTGTGTGTGTGGTGTGGTGTGTGTGTGTGTGTGTGTGTGTGTGTGTGTGTGNGTGTGTGTGTGTGTGTGTTGTATGTGTGTGTGTCAGGTGTGAGATGGGCATCCGTATACCTCTCTCTATATATATATAATTGTAGAAGGGTGAGCTATAATATATAATACTGTGAAACAATGAAGGACGTCACAGCGCTGACTTAGTGATATGTTCAACAGGGCTCTACAGCTTGTACAACTCAAGTCAAATGTTTCATTTCATTCCGTTGTTTGACACGGTAGAATATCAATATAGACTACACAATGAGAGTCATCAAGATCATAATCGGTGCAAAATAATATTTTGATTATTCCTCTCTCTCTCTCTTTCTCTCTTATCACACACTTTGACTGTAAGTTCAGTCAACAAAAGACGCTGATTTCTGTTCAAAATAAAAACGCACCAGACAGCAAACTACTGTGGTACTATTTGTACAGTTTTGGCTGCCACCTAGCGAAAGTCCTTATAAGTAGTGGGTACTTTTTTTATTGGTGCGCTCTAAACACAATGAGGCAGGGTGCACACTTATTCGAGGTCTGTTAGACATGTGACGTCTTTTGCCATCTTCGGCAAAAAAAGCTCGGCAACCTGGAGGCAACTCCTACCGTTTCAAATTTATTAATGGAAGACTATAACAACGGTTTTGTGTCTGAGGTAGACGTAGCAATAATCAACGGTGGTATATGCTCGAGGCAAAGTTATAAAAATAGCAAACATCATTCGCAAGCCAGTGCATTATTTCCGCAGTGGTCCCAGCCATATTGGCTTGCATAGAAACTGATACTTCCTTTGCTAAGGAAGGGGCGGGCTTGCTTCTTCGACAAATTGCTAGGGGCCAGACAAGCAGAGCCCACGTTACACATTTGCATTGCTATACTAGATGTATGATGTATGATGGGATTATCAATTACGAGGGCTAATAGTATGCACTTCTAATTTTTATTTCACTTTTAACAGACCTCGAGGGCAGCCAATATTCCCCACCCACACCAGTGTATTTCAAAATTCTTGTCCGTCAAGTTAGGCCTGACACTCATCTTCAGCGTAAGGACGTTTATGACAAGCCACCGTTATTTGCACTCAAAACACTTTTGTGAGCGTTTATGCCAAAACGTCACAGTTTTGTTTTTTTCTTCGTTAAGGTTCCCCCATGTGTTTAACTCACTCACTTCGACACTCGACAGGTTAACAGTGTGAGTATTTGACAGTTCATTTTTCACACACAATTCTCTGGGGTTTTCCTTCCGCGCATGCGCCCTCCAGTTCTGTTTTGAAACGTTCCAAACGCGCATAACTCTGGAAGATGCTTGACGTAGAGAAAATACCTCCAGAATGGGTTTAGTGACACAAGACAGGTTTCCCTCCACGCCTTCGTAGCCTGGCTGTGTTTCATTACGTTTCATTGACAGCCCGGCGGCTCACCTGACCTTGGATACCTCGTACCGTGAACATGTAATACAACTGACATTCTCTTAACTGCAATTCTTTGGGCCCCTTCGGAAGTTGCAATTTCAAGGAGTTGTGATTATCCAATGACTTTCGCATGGAGAATACAGTCTTAATTGTCTGAAAAAAATATGTGATTAAGCAGAGATAGTCATTACACGTATTGCAAGAAAACAAGACCAACTGCAGTTGTGTAATGATATGAACCAGCCACCGAGGGTTTGGGCCAGGCGGGCTCCGAGTCTGTACTCGATTTAAGATTTCAGTGATTATATTTTTTTAAGATAATCTTTTGGGTTCCCTTGTTAGCAAGAAAACACAAGACAGACCCAGCATACGAAATTTGAAGACAAAGACAGACATTTCTGAGATAATCTATAGTTGGCGTTTTGCTCTTTTCTCAAAAGAGGACCTTCCGAGGAACGTAAAGTATATAATACAGATGTGCACGCATGTCTATGTCTGTAGGTAATGGGGAGGCAATGTTTATCATATTGCTTCAGCACACTTTGGAATGTTTTCAAAAAGACAGAAAGAATTTTGATCTGTACGCGTCTTGAAGTTGAGCATGTGTTGTGTAGTGCCCATATTATCTCTTTGGCCAACTGGGCGTTTTGACCATTGAGTTTGAGCGCTCTTAAGAGATGCAAAATTATTGTTATTGTTATTGTTTTGTTGTGCTGTTAAGATTTTCGATCGTTCTAAGTGAACTTTTTTCACCGTTATGTTACTATGCGTGTTAATATTAGTAATGCAATTTATAAGGTTCGTATTCAAGTCGATGTTCCTTCATGCGACAACACTATTATTACCTCAGCAGGCCTGATCACTCTATCACTTTCTCTGTTCCTTGGCAAGCATACAGTGAAGTTGCCATTTATAAGTGCTAAAAACTTGCATTCTGACAATATTGTTTACCATCTATAATCAGGTGCCAGTTTTACAGACGGGTGGGCTGACAGAACTGTGAATGGAATGCTCCCCTCAAAGCACCTACAAAATCACCGTGGCCAGGAACGGAACCCACGAACTCTTGGTCGTTAATCCAACACAGTAACCGTTTGACCAGTCTGTTTTATGAAAATCTCAACATTTAATGTCAGCGAAAAAAAAATCAGTGTCGNCCGACACTCGAAATTTCCCAGAGTTCTCACTGATACTCCTATTATCTCCGGAAAATCTAGCTCACAAAAGAAACGCCCGCTTTGTTTTTGTTAGTTTTCAACTTAACTGGCGATTGTTTTCACAGCAACAGTCCTGACTCCCTTCTAAGTTTTGTTGTGTTAAACAGGAGGCGGAGCACTTCCAAAACTGCTGAAGGGGTGCAAAGCTTGCTGTCTCCATGCATCTAGATTTAAGAACTCGAATACTTGACAATATATCTTCATAAACAATTAAAATATAAATATATATATATACATTATGTACATAGTTGAATGAGCTGGAACATTTGTACGAAACAAACAAGTCATTTTTGTCGGAGGATATGTAGAAGGGAAATAAAAATTGATGCCGGTACTTTGCATTTCATTTTGTCAGACTGTTGGTAAGAAATCAAAGTGGTGACGTCACCCAAGCTGCCATTTTGCCGGAGGAGTGATTAGCTAAGTATTAAAGACTCTTGCAGAAAGATCCGGATGACCTCATTCTACTTTACATTTCAGCAAGCTACAAGGTGGGCTTGTGGNGGGGGGGGGGGGGGGGGGGGGGGAGACATGGCAGAGAGAGGGAAACGTGAGGGGTAAGGAGGGACAAAATTTCCGCCCTCCCCCTTCATCCATCCTTTCTCATCTTCGTTTATTTTCGCCGCCTCTGCTCAGACCCCCCACAGTTAAATTTTGGATTTGCTGGGGCCCGCCTCAGCCAGTGATGCTATAACCAACGAGGAAAGCAAAGTTGGGAAGATGAAGCGGAGATGTGCGGCATGTGTAAATAAACAGTTTAGACTAGAGCTCTCTATTCTTTAAAGATATCACATTCAATCGACTCCGTTTAATAGCAGTTCTCTTTATTGCAACAGCCGCATTATCGCAACATTCTTCAGAGACCACATTACTATATTTTCTGTACAAATCTCTTACCAGCTTTTCCAGAGCTCCAGAGTAACTGCGATAAAATGGAATGGACAGTACTTCTTCTATAAAGATGTTCAAGGGCAGGCGGAAGAGAATAGAAGGGAAGGAAGATAGAGAACCTTATCTAATCACGGTCGTATTTCCTTTATCCACCTCCTCAAACAAAATGTTTTGACTACATCTCTGAAATCCCCCGCCCAAACCAATCACCAGTTAACTCATTTTTGCATCTGCGTAACGAAAAATAAGGCTTAACATTTTCCTATAATATTGTCTAAAAGGAGTCTCGCAGGTAGCATCTTTGGACATGGGTTTTGCGCTTACCTGTTTGTCGACCAATAAAAACCCATCGCTTTCGATCTTTTCGAGGGTAAGCGAGAGCTGTTATCTGATACTATTTACAAAGCTCAAGTATATGTTGTTTTTGCTCTTCCCACCCAAAGAAAATAGTGGTAAAATAAAATGTAGATTTATTACCAAAAACAAAAAAAAAAAGAATAAAGTGAGTGAGTAATGCTAGTATTGGTAAATTAAAATCAAGACAAATCAACAATTGCTGTCATGTAGATGTCTGTTCCAAAAGAAATTATAATGTCCCTTGACAGGTTATGACGAGGTATCCACGGAGTACTCTTAATTTCTATATTCTCTTTGTAAGAAATTTTGGAACTGGAATATGAATATTTCTGAGAACTTTAATGCCATTGCCGAAAGCACTTCTACCGTCACGCATTATCCAGCTAGCATTGTCTCGCAACGGTTGTTGTGAAGTTTGATCTTGATCTTTGTATAAATCAATGTGCTTGTGTTCTCGATGCTGGACTACTCCATGTTCCTCCATGTTGGTTGGGCATGTGTGCATGTGGCCGTAAAACTCTTCGAGTCCCCTGGGGGTGAAGCGCTATATACATGCACTTAATTTTTATTATCATTATTAGTGTGACTAGTATTATTATTTATTTATTATTATTATTATTACCATTAATATTATTATGATTGTTGAAGTATACTGCGTGCTAGAAGATGTATCAAATCCAGTATACTTTGCCCCTAAGGAGGGCATAAGAAATCGGTCTCCATCTTCGAGAGGGCTGTGACCGGATGCATAATCCTGGCCATTACTTACGCACTGCACAAATCCCAAAAATCCCCCCAAAACATTAGTAGGGTTCACCAGAGTTTACGCAATTCATTTACTAACGCAAGGAATATGTTTACGGCTAATGTGGCTACATGCATAATCTTTGCGATAACTAACGCATTGCAGTAACCAGGAGAAACCCCCAAAACATTAGTGGTGTTCACCGTAGTTAACGTAATACATTAACTAACGCACGGATTATGCCAACGACCAGTAGTGTTGTCAATGAGCCGTGGCGTGTACTGTGTTCTGTGATGTTACTCCGCTGACCAGAGTCTAAGGTGGCCGAGTGCTGATGAAAGGCGAGCCAAAACACTGAAGCTGAAGTGACAACAAGTGAATATCACAGCACATCTTGCACGCACGTGGTGAGCGCTCGACTATGTGTTGATTTCTTGTTGGTACTCGTCTAGAGAGTCATTCGTTTGATCGCATATCTTTTCTCTTTTTCTTTCCCTCTCGCTTGGCTTGACTCATCCGACTTCTACATGCGTTGGCAGTGATGTACTCACATGGGGAAAAAGAATATGGCGTGTTACGAGAGGGCGATGATGGTGGTGGTAGATGAAAGGTTATCCATGATGAAATACTATAAGGTTGTATGTCACATATTGGGCCAAATCTTAAGTTTTGATGACAATACTGGGACTCGTGCATGAGTTCCAAAACTTCTAGGCGTAAACTTTTCATGAGAAATTTGGTTTGAATGCTAGCCTATAGGAATGAAAGGAAGACAAAAATCAGTTGTATGATATATGAAATTGTGCGGCCTGATCTCCAGCATGCAGATTTATGAAGATATTTACTAAAGCTACTAACATACGCCAAGAAATTTGACAAAGAAAACACGAATCGGATGGAGAAAACAACGGTTGGCTCAGAAACATGATCGGACAGCGACAACGTCACACCGAGTCTAGTGTTCTGATGCACCAGCCCGTAGACAGCTATCACCTCAAAATAAATTGTAGACGTGAGGAAAGTTCACTCAACAGAGTTTCTACTGACCAAAAACTTGCTAATTAGAACATGAGGCAAGGATATCCTGCAATAAAAAAACGAAGCTAGGGATAAAAATAAGTAAATTTCTTTCTTTATAAATGGAGGCTCTGTAACTGACAGCATTGCACTTAAAGGTGCAGGCAGTGCAGATTTCGTGTGTGTGTTTCTAGATATGTCACCTTGTGCTTTAAATGGCATCAGAAATGATTGAAAACGCGTGCTAAGCGCTCACCAATCTCTCAACACAACCAGTGCAAGCGATAGACAATTGACTTCATCCTCTGCTGTGATGACAGGTGACTGTGGAAGACAGTGGAAGAGGAGGAGATGGAAGATGGTTTTCCACCAGGAGGTAAAGGCTAGGAATGTGACATGCAATGACAAATATAGTTTAAATAGCGCTTGTGTCGTCGTGCAACCTCTCTTAATAGTTCACGTGATTGATGAATTTAGCTTTGAGGGAATGGGGGTTGTGTGGGGGGNGAGGCGGAAGGAGGGGTGCGAGGGAGCAGTGGCAGCGGCGTATAACCTGGCGTGATGGGAGAGGGGATGAGCTTCGTCAAGCATGGTAAAGATGATAAACTTTGAGTGCAATCTTTCAACAACAACAGCAACAACAATCTTTTATAGCTGTTTGCTCCACTGTCAGTCCACGGGACCTCAGAAAAAAGAAAGAAGTTGTTTATTCCATTTTTGACCTTATCTAAAACAATACAGTGGTATCCAAATGTGAGCAGTCGGGAAGTGTGTTAGGGTCACAGGTGAACACTAGGTTCGCACGTGGAAGTAGGGACCGATTCAGGCAGTAGGTATTTAAGAATTAAATTGCTGTGAAGTTAGCGTCCTTGTAGTGTAGTTGGTAACACGCTCGGACTTGCAAGCTGAGAGACCCTGGTTCGATCCCCGGCAGGGTCAGAAATTTTCTAGTGTAGGTTTTTTCGGCCCTTATTCTCAAAATTGATCATTCACAGTAATTTGGTAAAATCCCTGGTGACACACTTCCTTAAAATAATATGTAACATCTGAAAAAATTATCAGACTAAGCTCACCTTCCTCCCTCCTTAAATATAAGAGAAAGAATACTATACTGTATTGCCTTTCCACCTGGTTACGTAAAGAACTGGAACTTCGGGAGACTTATGCATAATTTCGCGGTCGCCAATTAAGTCTCATACAGTGAAACGAAATTGACACCTAGGGCATGCAACAAGTACGTTGGCTTTTCGAGTATGTGAAGTTTGGTTTTGTGAGGTCTTGATGGAATAACCACGAGTCTAAGAGGTTTACAGTTATACAGAATCGACTAGAAATATAAACGTGAATTCTAATGCTGTAAAAACCACTTTATATGGCCAATCCTTATATTATGTCAAATAGTGTGACGTGAAAGAGCAAATATTGTATTTGTTCATGTGCTGTCCCGTAGGATATTTTACCGTTTGCCTGTGCACCTCAGTAAAGTATTTGGTTTGGATTTATACCCAACAAAGTAACTAAACTTGTTACTGAGAGACGATCGACTCCAAAATTGGATATGTTTGACTTTTTGGAGAGTTTTTATTTTCAAGTTTGGATTCTTACGTGCTGTTGGCGCAGAGGCAGTTTCGCAGATAAGCATCTCCTGATGTTACGACCAAAGCGCACGTTGCATTATGAATTTCACATTTAGTTTGTAACTTCCAATATTTGCAGTAATACCAGGAAATGCTATATGCGCATGCTTACCTCCATTATAACATCTCGTGAGGGATCCGAACTCGAAAACAAAAACTCTCTAATATCTCTGGGTAAACAGACCTCATCAGTTTAACAGGAAATATCCACGTTTCCACCCAAGTTTGTGAGACTTTAACATTTTAATATGACACAAATAACTCACCACATGTTACAAGACCATCAGTTTCTTTAATACGTCTCGTAACCATCTGCTAGCGGACCAGAACATTTTTTATTCTCGTCTTACCCCCGAAAACCTCCGGCCAATGAGATCCAAGGTCAAGACCATTCGTAGGATTTTTCGAGGTCAAGCTGGCCTGTCCTACTAGGGTGACTTCCATTGGCGGCTTATCATAAAGCGCAATCCGTATAATAGTGGGTAGAAATTAGGTTAAACACACACACACACACACACACAAACACACACACACACACACACACACACACACACACACACACATACACACACATATATACACACCACACACACACACACACTCACACACAAACACACACTCACACACAAACACACACACACACACACACTCACACACACATACACACACTCACACACACACACACACATACACACACTCTCTCTCACACACACACACACACACACACACACACACACATACACACACACACAGAGACACACACACACACACACACACACACACACACACACACACACACACACACATTCAAAAAACTGCGGCGACCAAGCCAAATTATTCCCAGTGGTCTTTACTGTGGTTTGTTTTTTTTTTGTATTCTGATATCCAGCGTGATCATATATACTTCGTGATTTGAAGAAACGGCGATAGTGGAGAGGAGAGATGGCGGGAGGGAGGGAGGAGAGAGGAAAGAAGGTTGGGTGGGGGTGGAGGGGGGGGGAGATGGCATTTTGCTCGGGTGGTATTGGGAATCGCGAGCCGCCACTGATGATTTCTGTTAGGGCATAAAATGTAACACTGTTGTGATGCTAGAAAGGAAACACTCCATTCCGGAAAGAGAAACAAGAACGACCAGATTTATGAAGGAAAATAGATCGGATGCCCCTTTCAATCAAAAGAATTAACTTCAGAGTTGTACAGTAGACTCCGCTTAATCGCAATCCAGATAGTCGCAATTTCCGCATAATGTCAACATTTTCCATGCAATAGAATACTATATAAAAGTCACTGCAAACTCGCGATCCGTTTACTCGCTACTTTATCCACCCTCCCAAGAAGTTGCAATTAAATGGAATTGACTGTTTAGCTTCAATAACTGAATATTTTTATTCACGTAAAACATGGCACATCTCAGCAAGTGGATATTGACTATCACTACTGTAAGTGTTGCAAATCTGCAGATATCTCCATGGTTATATCACAGCTAAAAAAATTAAAAACACATGTTTAGCGCTAGAGTAAAGGGTGTGCTTTTGACACTGTGATGCTGGCACGTGCCAGAGAACATGTGCTTTCAATTTCTTTGCCATGACAAATGCTAAATGTACAGAAGAAGGTCAGTGAAATTTGTAACATGCATAGAATTTTATTCTAGTGCCCTCTTATCTATTGAAATCAGTGGACTCTTAATTAAGAGAACATTGGGGGAGGGGGAGAGCAACCCGGATATAACGCTTTTGGACCTTAGGGGCAACCTGGATATAACGCTATCAGGACCTTAGACGTGTATGGCTCTTCGTATCTTCCCGCGGGCATGCTTGGAAATGGGGGATGGGGGATTTTGACCACAAGTAGGTTCTAATCTAAGAATGATCCTCTGCAATCTTCCTCAGATGGGGGTTGAGGAGTGGGTGTGGGGGGGATGGGGAGTGGCGGGTCTGAAGATATAAGTTACGTTGTTACACCATTTCTCAAGTGAAATGAAAATACAATCTTTGGAGGGGGTGGGTGGGTATAGA
>JAWQUT010000457.1:527021-543088 GCA_033807755.1 Ellobium chinense
ATGTGTGCATGTGTGGGTATGTAGGTATTTGTGTGTGTGTATATGTGTATGTGTGTATTTGTGTGTATGTGTGTATATGTGTGTGTATATGTGTTTATATGTGTGTGTATGTGTATGCATGTGTGTGTGTGTGTGCGTATGTATGCGTGTGTGTATTTGTGAGTGTATGTGTGTAATAATGTGTGTGTATGTGTGTGCGGATGTGTGTGTGTGTGAATGTGTGTGTATTAGTGTATGTGTGTGTGAGTGTGTGTGTGTGTATGTGTGTGTGTATGTGTGTGTGTGTGTGTGTGTGTGTGTGTGTGTGTGTGTGTGTGTGTGTGTGTGTGTGTGTGGATGTGTGTGTGTGTGATTGTGTGTATATTAGTGTGTTTGTGTGTTATCTATTTCACCATAGCTCAGTAAAATCTAACTCAACAAACTGAACAATGTAAAACATTACACTGCATTCCTCGGTAGAGTTTCTTTGCGGATAATCGTTTTGCTGGATGCAATTTCTACGAAAAAATAGATAATTTTTATGATGTTGTCTTTTTGCTTCTCCAATAAAAATTTGGATTCTGGCGTTTATCGGAGTTTTGCACCCAAGCGACGAACCTTCCCTGATGAAAATAATGAGATCGCATGGTGTGTTCAATTTGGCCAGGGTCAGGGGAGGGCAGTTGATGCTCTTAATTATGAATATTTAGGTCTGAAGATGCCAGTAGTACCTGGCATTTTGATATGCAATTTTAAATAGTGCCTGCAAAATCGGAAAATTGGCCATGGGGAGTTGGAAAAGGGGTGGCGTTTGAATTTCAAAGGTTAAAATAGATGCAAATTTTTGTAGCCTTGCTTCTTTAATAAGAACTGTGTGCTTGTTGCCTGGTGGGTGAGCTTATCTTGTTTACTGTTTGAAAAAGTATAAAATATTAGGTAGCCTGATTTGCTGTCAAAGTCTTCATAATGCGATTAGTCTTCGGACATTTTCTCATGTGTCAAAACTTGGAGAAAGAATTAAACAATATATGAAGAAAATATTTTGTCCTGGGACCCTTTGATAAGTTAACGAGGGTGTAAAGGTTTATTTAGCCAACAGTGCAAAAAACACTGACAACTTCAAATATGTATTAGTTAAGAAGGTTTCGGTCACTAAAATGTGAATTCAAATATGTATCAGTTAAGAGGGTTTCGATCACTGCAATTTGAATTCAAATATGTATCAGTTAAGAAGGTTTCGATCACTGCAATGTGAATTCAAATATTCATCAGTTAAGAAGGTTTTTATCACTGTAATGTGAATTCAAATATGTATCAGTTAAGAAGGTTTCGATTACTGCAATGTGAATTCAAATATTCATCAGTTAAGAAGGTTTCGATCACTGCAATGTGAATTCAAATATGTATCAGTTAAGAAGGTTTCGATTACTGCAATGTGAATTCAAATATTCATCAGTTAAGAAGGTTTCGATCACTGAAATGTGAATTCAAATATTCATCAGTTAAGAAAGTTTCGATTACTGAAATGTGAATTCAGATTTGTATCAGTTAAGAAGGTTTCGATCACTGCAATGTGAATTTTAAGTGGCTTTGAGCAAAACAGTGTATCGGCTCAATGAGTCACAGCAGAGATTCGAAGCCAAACCAGTGTGGTTACAATCATTGTAACTGACACTATCGGAGTACAGAAAAAAAAAAGGTCAAGAAATGTCAGAGAGCAATTAGTGTCAAAGCCCCCGATCAGCCTGATAAAGCCTTGTGCCTCCAGTGGCGGACATTCACCGCGGGGCTGACCTTACAGAAAGCGCGCGCCATTGTGAGGAGAACAGAGAGACACATGGCATTCAGTAAAGTTTTTACTTTGGTTTGTCCTAATGGATATGTATATTATTCTTATGTTACACTTTATTTGTGTAGTCGCTTAATTCATGAAACAAGCAGCCATGATGCTGAAACAGCGTTACAATTTTTTGTTGTTGATATAACAAAAATAGTCGGTGTGGCTTGGTTACGATTTCACAAGAGAAAGAATGAATGTTTGAGAGCCGACGACAAAATGATCACTTCAGCCCTACTTTACGGGAGAGGGATTTTGTACATCTTTTTGATGCCCAAGTTAACGTAAAGTAACGAAAGAACCTTATAAAAGATTTTCGGATTCATATTTCGGATACCCTATGTCCTAACATTTTCTAAATCTTAATAACAACATCATCAACAAGATAACAAAAACAATATCAGCAATGTAAAAACAGCAGCAAACGTCTCCACATTACCTGGATTAACATAACAAAATTCTTCGGTTTGTCATTTGTATATCTGAAAGTTCCATCGACTGTTATTGCTATTATCTTCTCTTTCAAGACACCAAAGCGGTGTATATCTGTAGATAGAATAGATCTACACGAAGTCGAATTTGGACCTGTTCAGACAGAAGTTGGAGTTCGTCATATACTCGAGTTCTTGAAATACATTTGTTAAAGAAACTTTAAGATGTAGACCCAAGCTGTACAACAGGTACAGTAGTTGAAGAATTCTAGAGGTATCACTGTACATTAATGTAAAGCCATAAACAACAAACCATTAGATCCAGCGTGCCTTGATTCACAGACTCGTTGGCGAGGTGTGTCGTGTCACGTGCATAGGGCATACATTGTTCTCACAAATAATCAAAGGAATAATCTCCCTTTGTTGCTCACATTCAGCTAATACCTGACTCACGCACGTAATGTTTGGTATCAACTCGCTCACGCTTTCAGTCATACAGTACTAACATGGTACACAGGAAATTATAATGCACGATCTTCAGGTTGTCTTTAACATACAAAGGAAATTATAATGCACGTCCTTCAGGTTGTCTTTAACGCACGATCTAAGCTACACATGTGTAGAAACATGCAATAAAAGTAAGGTGAGTATGATTTTATAGGTCATTAGCCTGATTACTAATCATTGCGACAGCTACACAACAGATAAATATGTATATGACATGTCTTGTAATGTAAACACACCTTACCCAATTGTGAATCTCTTGGTGGCTGAANGAAATTATAATGCACGTTCTTCAGGTTGTCTTTAACATACAGAGGAAATTATAATGCACGTTCTTCAGGTTGTCTTTAACATACAGAGGAAATTATAATGCACGTCCTTCAGGTTGTCTTTAACATACAAAGGAAATTATAATGCACGTTCTTCAGGTTGTCTTTAACATACAAAGGAAATTATAATGCACGTTCTTCANGGGGGGGGGAGTTGTTGAACTCTGCCTTTTTAGTTTAGCGCCCAACCCCCCCCCCTCCTCGGATAGCCCTCGCTCCCACCACCGAGCACATCTTACTTACATGTCCAACGTACGCACAGCTCAGAGGTTCAGTTTGGCCTGAGAAAGTGGAAGCAATTCCAAACCTCTGAGGCAACAAGCAAGAGCTCCAGCGTACGGCGAACTTCCTGGAGACAACATCTCTGACACTGTCGATGATGCACTGGAAGCTCAACGTTGAAGACAAAAATGGTGGAGGAGGAGGAGGAGGAGAGAAAGAAGAGGAGGAACAAGACATAAGAACTAGAAGAAGAATTCTGGATGCAGATGTGCTGGTTCATCCTGCAGTCTCTTTTTTGCAAACACGCCAGTATTTAACTTCGCCCGCGTTGTGAGATGTCCGAAAGCAAGTCGTGCCCTTATAAAATCGAAAGCCCTGGTGTGTGGACATACAAAGGCAACCAAGAGCCCAAATTTGCCAGACTGGTTTGTCTTTGCTGGTGACAGACTGCTACTTTTTAATCGGATTTGTCTGGCTGTAGGGCGGTGTTTTTTTTCTCTTCATTTTCTCTTCAGGGGCGGATTTAGGCATGGGTTGGATGGACCCTGACCCAGGACACGAGCCTCTAGAGGCCCTAAGATGGAGGTGAGAAAAACGTGTATGGAAAGAAAAATGGATAGATAAGAAAGAAAGAGAGGAAGAGAGACAGAGAGAGAGAGAGGCAGGAAGGAATGGAGAGGGGTCGGAAGAATGAAATATTTTTCCGCGTTTTAAATCAATTATTGTGGCAGATTTTACCCCAAGCAAGGCCGTCATGATACCGAAGTGCTCTGGGCATAATCATCCTGCGGTGTCTCCTAATTATAGGTTAGAAAAATTATTGATATTTTCTCTCTATCCAACCTTTTTTCTCTCTCTCTCTCTCTCTCTCTCTCTCTCTCTCTCTCTCTCTCTCTCTCTCTCTCTCGCTCTCTCCATCCAGAATCATTAATCCCAGATCCTTCTATGTGTCTGTGTGACCCACACTGTTTCTCTTCGGTGTGTCTATGACAGCGGTGCTTGTCGTCTGTATGTTGTTACGTGTTAGTCGCTGCAGTATGTTAGTATGGATCTCCTGCCACTGACAGCCTTTCGGAACATTCTGCAAGTAGCCATTTGTGCTTCTGTAGATGTTCTTTTCATTCTGTGGTGTGTCTTTGTAGCAGATAATGAAGAAAGTTCCCCATCTTATCTTGTGTACATTACTGTAGACCACTGCCCTTCAAATTTGCAATTAAGCAGAGTTGAGTATACACAGTCTCTTTGGGAAGCCGTTTTGTGCCAGTCACTTTCACCTTGTCACCTCTCAACCGGAAGTTGAGTTTGTGAGTCTGCGGGATTTCTTGTCTCTTTGGCACGTGGGTCTATAAATAGCCCACAGCGCCCGCCGTGTGAAGTCTACGGACAGACAAATAAATAAGTTTATTACGGAAGTTGTTATGCCTACGTTGACGTTTACAGAAGAGGAAATGCTTCACTGATGGGGTTTAAAAAGCAAATTGTTTTGGCGCGAGCGGAAATTGTTGCATCCTTTAGGTCTTTGGCACGTATCGTTTGTTTTGTTCTTTGGGTTCTACAGATGAACTGTATCGTTCTATAAATCCTGCAGTGCTTTCAGGCTTTGCCCCCATGGAGGTTAAAAAAACTTCTAATGCTCTATTTGTTAAAACGGAAGAAAAAAACAACAGGGGGTGACGGGAAGGGGAAAAGGCGTTGCCCAAAAGTTCTCACAAATTCTTTATAAAGACAATCACCTCTTTTTCTGATTTGGTACCCAATTTTCACAAGGCTGGGTTTGACCGCATGCTATTACATACGCCTAACACACCTCATCTTTACATATATATGGCTCAAATTGTATCTAAAACGTTTTAATTGGATGCCTTATCTGGATCTCACGTCTTTTTACATCTAAATTTTTACATCTCGATAGTGGCTGGTAGAATCCTAGTAAAGAGTGAGTTTAATTAATATTAGCGGGTCTTTAGGGTTGTACACGGTGAGTGCTAGCGAGATTTCACAAGAACATCAGACTATCGTGACCAAGCCGGATCAGACAGACAGGCAGGAGAACGAATGAAGTCCGAAAGTCATGTACACTTAACTCTGCTTAACTGCAAATTTGATGCGCAGTGGTCTACAGTCATGTACACAAGATAAGATGAGGAACTCTCTTCATTATCTGCTCCAAAGACACACCCCAGAATGAAAAGAACATCTACAGAAGCACAAATGGCTACTTGCAGAATGTTCCGAAAGTTTATGTAATAAACTATTACTACTATTAATAGATGCCAGAAAACTTAAAAAGCTCACAGTGGTGTTTTTAGCACGACGCTCACTGTTGGACTTTTCGATCTCAAACCTCATTCAAAGGAAAACACTCTTTTATTTGTTGATCGTTCCATTTCCAATGTTATTATATATATATATATATACGAAGTAGACCTATTTAAAGAGTCACTTTCAGCAAAGCTCATTTCCCATTTAAGCAAACTGTAAATATAAATTATCGTGTTTTGCCTCAGCAATTAATGTCGCTTCCGAAAGTAAAAGATGCATCAGCCAATAAAAACCAAGATAACAGACCACATCAGCCAGTCTTTTTTCTCTGAATAATAAAAAAATAGAAAGCGGAAATACATTTAATATGATTGTTGAGGTTGTGGCTTACAATGCCTGGATGACCATGCATGCAAAATGAGTAACCTGTTTGTTGCACCTAGCCCCAAAATATTATGTCCCATAGACCTTACAGAACAGCGTTCATTTTGTTTACAGGTTTTTAGCTTTGATTGCTTAGCCGTGTGATTACAGAACAGTACTTTTTTTAACCAGAATAGTCCTCTGCTTAACATCGCTGTTTTGTTGGTGGTTGTGGTGGTGATGTCAGTGATGAAGGAAGTAGTGAAGGTAGCTTCATGATTGCTCTTGCCTTCTCTTAGATTCAAATTACTTCGCTGTGATAAGATATCATGGTGATGGTTCATCTAGAACAAGTCCATCTTTACGTCAGCATATTGACCTTTTTACAGCTTGATAATTCACAGTGGCGGTCATTTTGTAGTCTAAAGTAGACGGTGCCATGACTTCCGGACTTCATTCGTCCCCCTGCCTGTCTGTCTGATCCGGCTCGGTCACGATAGTTTGATGTTCTTGTGAAATCTCGCTAGCACTCAAAGGCCATAACCCGAGCCATGCCTCGAGTTCCTGTCATAATGAGCAAGGTTGGGCAGATTCGAATCTCATAAGATTCCGGATTCGAACTAAGAGCTACGATTCCATGAAATCGATTCTAGATTTGAATGAAGGGCAAAAGGGAGAAGGAGGGATGGGTTTAGTTAAGAATTTGCGCATTTACTCTCCTGTAAATCAGGTTAATCCAAATACCTAAAATGTAATCTACAAGCAGGCCTATGCCCAAGGAAATTTTCTTTTGCTATACGGGCTTTTTACTTCGTGGGTTTTTTTTTTCGTTTTGTAGCAAGCTTATGTATTACACTTATATATTCGGACAGAGACCTAAATTTCAAATGACATAATGATTATTGTAAACCTATTTTTTCTTTTCATTGCCATTTATTCCCTGTGAACCAAAATATTCGAATCCAGACCAATTCTAGGGTTCGAATCCGGATTTGAACCTGGAGTGAAGTGAAGGCGTTGGACTCCAATCCAGATTCAATACTGATGACAAGGTGATTCGAGTCCGGATTTGAATCAAAGGCAAAGAGATTCTAAGGATTCGATTCCGAATTCCGAATTCGACTTCTGCCCACTTCTAATAATGAAGACAAAGGGAGAGAATACACGGGCAAGGTATAGATATGCTCACATAACTCAAACACTCAGCACTCACAACAATGGCATCTTGGTCCTCTCTCGCCTACAGATAATGCAGGGATAAGTGAAAAAATAGGAACGGATAATCGTTCTGCACATCTGGCTACGGAGATAAGATACGCCATCTAACAGTTGTACGGAATTCTTTCCAGTAGTCCAACATGAAAACCTCTACTCGTTCTTCTGTGCGTCTCGAAAACCTTCTCCCATATTCTCATTAACCCCCTAAAGCCAGTCATCTCACCTTTCTGGGTTTTTTTTTTTATGATTCCTGATACCCATTGTTCATCCACACATCTGGCTTTACAGATGTAAGCCTTTGAAAACGCAGTGCGTGCCCCCTACAATTTTGACAACACAGAACCTTTTAGGTGAATTTAAAAGACATACAATAAAGCTACTGCATAAATTCCTGCTTTGTCTCAGGTCGAGTTTATTGAAAATGCCAAAAGGTAAGAAAAAAATTGAGATAAGTTTCAGAGATTTTAGATCTCGGCGAAGCTCAGATTTACGGTTTTCTTGAGCTGGGTCATATCCGAGGCTTTTGTTCCACATCAGAGATAATACCTCTATCACGTGTCTGCCTCGGGATATTCTCTATCGCATAAACGTCGAGGACAGCAAAGGGGGGGAATCTCAGAACTTGACATTACAGGGTGTAATCCAGGGAAGCTCAAGTGTGAACCTCGACAGTACTGCTATTGTAATGTCTTTAAGGCCAGGTGTGCTGTTTTTGTTGCTGTTGCTGTTGCTGATTTTGATGTTGTCTCTGTAGAAATTATCCTTACTGTTGTTATTGCTGTCAGTCTCCAACGAGCCTATCATGATCCGCTGATATCAATTGTTGGACACCTAGTTGTTGTTGCTGGAATTCATCTTGTTGGTTGTTTTTTTTGATGATGCTGTCAATGTCATTTTTTGCTACTGCCGCTGTTGTTGTCGGTGTTGATGTTTCTTCGTTCAGGTCTTGGTTGTCTCTGCTTTCCTAATGTTAGAAATTCAAACTTAGTTTGTTTATATAGATTAGGATGCAGCAACAAAGGGGAATGAGCACGCACACACACACACACACACACACACACACACACACACACACACACACACACAAAAACTCTCTCTCTCTCTCACACACACACACACACACACACACACACACAAACACTCTCTCTCTCTCACACACACACACAAACACACACACACACACACACACACACACACACACACACAGAGACACACACAAGCACAACAAAATTACTCGGTATGAGACCGAAAGTCACGACTTTCATGTTCTTCTCACGTGGCAGTGGGTCACACAGAGGTCATGACCTTTTGACCTTCTCGTAGATCTCTAAATTGCAGGGACAATTTTGAAGACCCAGAAAAAGCTTAGCTTAAGGCAACCGTTGCACTTAGGTCGAAACCACACTGTTACAGCTGCTAATGAGATATTAGAGCAATAACATAGTAAAGAGTTTTACATATTAATTTCCATTTTTTTGGTGCCAACATAAGAAGGAATCGGGAAATAAGACTTCTGTTAATCCCGTAAGGAAGGAAATTATTTACACAACCATGCATGGTTATACATCAGAATCTCATTAATAATACAAACACCAGTAATAGCACATGTCATTCACGTATATACGTAAAACTGCAAATTAAACACAGAACAAAGTCATTGCTAGGCGACCGCAGTGCAGTGCCTTGATTTCCTTCGTTTTAAAGCCATGAACTCATATTAACACCTGAGTCAAGTGGGGAAAGAGGAATGACGTATCTTTGTCAAAGACACCACTACGTAAACCATCCGACCCAAGAGTGGAACACACAAATCTTAAGACTTGACAATCTTCAGTTTCTAAATACGACTTATAAACCACAACCACGCTGCCTTTACTACATGGTATCCAACACAAATCTGTACACAGTCTGATGCCAACATAATTATGGAGAAATGCTTGTCGAGAGCGTAAATTAATATTCACAAAATAAACAAATTATATATTCCCTTGACATCATTCTGTACGCCATTTTGTCAGAGGAGTACGTATAGCTGAATAGGAAATCTCTTAAGAAACAGCCCGATATTACGTCACTGTATTTTCAGCGTTTTAGCCTTACCTTTAAAGGTAAAGGTCAAATGTAAAGGTTACGTTAAAGGTAAAACCTAAGCAAACCATCTGCATGTATATCCACGGTTTAAAGTAAGTTTTTTTTCGGTTCTCCTCTCCTTCTCAACGTCAGTCATTGCATGTTCCATTTTGTGGTGGAGCGTCTGACAACTATGAGATAAGAAGAGAAAAATGTCAGCGGCTGCCAGATGATTTTCCTCAGCACAATAATTTACGGGGAAATGTTTGATCTCTGAAAAGCAAGGTGAAAAATGTTTTCTAAAGGCTTAAAACCCAACTTGACATGACGCTTTGCGTAATGAACTTGGGGATCATGCAATATGGAGTGTGCAGATACAAACAAAATGCTCCACACAGCAGGCACAGGGTGAGTGCACGAAAGACAAATTGTCCATGCTGACTAACGTAAAATGTGGTCTTCTACATCAACGAAATACGGAGAAAATCGGAATCATGTATAGTTTGCGGCTCTTTTACTGGCATGAATGAACCTAATTTCTCTTAAACATGCGATATGCTTATATGTTTTTAAGAAATGAAATCAGAATTTTCATGAGAACCGGCTCAGCACTTTGAACAAAATGATACCAAAATTTGCATTTCAGGGCCAGTATGTGAAATACGATGTTTTCTATCAGCCCGGACGAAATGTATGTGATTTGTGTATCTTTCTAACACAACCCTCCTGCTGACATTTTTCCTTCTGACAAAGCTTTTGTTTGTTTCTGCTGACGTTCTGCTGTGATCCTCTTCTTCTTCTTCTTCTTCTTCTTCTTCTTCTTCTTCTTCTTCTTCTTCTTCTTCTCCTTCTTTTTCTTCCTCTTTTTCTTCTTCTTCTTCTTCTTCTTCTTCTTCTTCATTTTCTTCTTCTTCCTTTCTCTCTTCTTCTTCATTTTCATCATCATCATCTTCCTTCTTCTTTTTCTTCTTCTTCTTTTCCTTATTTTTCTTCTTCTTTTTCTTCTTTTTCTTTTTCTTCATTTTCTTCTTTTTCTTCTTCTTCTTCTCCTTCTCCTTTTATTTCTTCTTCCTTTCCCTCTTCTTCTTCATTTTCACCATCATCATCATCATCATCTTCCTTCTTCTTTTTCTTCTTCTTCTTTTCCTTCTTTTTCTTTTTCTTCTTCTTCTTTTCCTTCTTTTTCTTCTTCGTCTTCTTTTTCTTCTTCTTCTTTTGTATTCCTTGTGATGCTTTTAACGTTTGCTCCGTGTGTGAATGACACTTCTCTCCCAGCACTATTACAAGTACTGACTACAGGTACCTCTTGCCAAAGTCTCTTCTCGGAAAGTCTGCTGTGGTAATTAAGAGAGTCTGTCTATTGTAAAGCTGGCACTCAACCGGACCATTACTCCTAAAGACAGACTGATGTTAAACTGGTCTAAAACCTCGGTCGTAGAACTGCATTTTTAAAACATACTATTATGTCTATTTGAGTTATATTGGTTGGTTTGCTGGAGTTAAGTTTTACCGTCTCTTTTCAACACAATTATGACTTCACAAGAGGCAGGACTTTTAATGATACCGTAAGACTGCTACCAGAAAGGTGTCAAAATTTACTCAAGGAGAAACACATCACTACTGCCAGCTAATGGGATTCGAACCCACAACTTTTGGCACGAAGAACTTTACCTCTAGAGAATCATCTATCGTTATCAGTCTCATCACTAACCGAAATATCTTGCTGCCAGACTTATTGTCTGCTGAGAAGCACCGACTGCAGCTTTCACCACCTGATACTGCAACGAACACCGGATTTATGTCTAACCTACTCTCCCGTTACAACAACTGTCTCTTCTCCTCCGATGCAACCCTTCGCACCATCTCCGCATAACATTCCGTTCCACCAAAGTCCCAGACTGTCTAGGCCTGCCCAGACCAGGTGAAAAGCTACATGTAGCGACATCAAAGAAAGCGAAATCATAATAGTCAGACCGGAAGAGGAAATGAAGGACGAACGGGTGGCCTCCCAGAGTTCCGGCTGCGCTAGGAATTACTCGTGTAAACGTTTAGGCGGGTTCAGAGAGTGAACACAATAACACATGCCTTCAAAGTTTATCTACAGCCTACAGATTTAACATTCCGGTATATACCGTATAGTGGTTTGTTGTTGTTGGTTTTTTTTTCTTCTGTACTTAAATTAGCACATGATTTGACCTAAAAACAAAATCATTTATTGTAGCGGTAGGATGTTATTCTAGTATGTTTTGTCCTCAACGATCTGGTTTGATTTGGTATCCGGTAATATATTTGATATTGTATTTTAATAAACACAGGAGAGCACAATAGAGCCTAATGTGAAGATATCACGATTGAAATTTGACAGGCAAACAGACAGACAAACAGACAGACAGGCAGGCAGGCAGACAGGCAGGCAGGCAGACGGACAGACAGACAGTCATAATATCAGGATTTGACAATGTGTTTTGGATTTCATTCGATTAACTCTAACATAATAGTAATAGGAACAGGAGCGGTAATGTTCATCTATCTTTCACTCCTAGTGATGGTGATGTGTGTATACGNTAAATGATACCGTAAGACTGCTACCAGAAAGATGTCCAAAAATACTCAAAGAGAAACACATCACCTCTGCCAGCTAATAGGATTCGAACCCAGAACTTTTGGCACGAAGAACTTTACCTCTAGAGAGTCATCTAGCTTTGTCAGTTTCATCACATACTGAAATTTTTATGCTGCGAGACTTATTGTCTGCTGAGAAGTACCGACTGCAGCTTTCACCACCTGATACTGCAACGAACACCGAATTTATGTCTAACCCACTCTCCCGTTACAACAACTGTCTCTTCTCCTCCGATGCAACCCTTCGCACCATCTCCGCATAACATTCCGTTCCACCAAAGTCCCAGACTGTCTAGGCCTGCCCAGACCAGGTGAAAAGCTACATGTAGCGACATCAAAGAAAGCGAAATCATAATAGTCAGACCGGAAGAGGAAATGAAGGACGAACGGGTGGCCTCCCAGAGTTCCGGCTGCGCTAGGAATTACTCGTGTAAACGTTTAGGCGGGTTCAGAGAGTGAACACAATAACACATGCCTTCAAAGTTTATCTACAGCCTACAGATTTAACATTCCGGTATATACCGTATAGTGGTTTGTTGTTGTTGGTTTTTTTTTCTTCTGTACTTAAATTAGCACATGATTTGACCTAAAAACAAAATCATTTATTGTAGCGGTAGGATGTTATTCTAGTATGTTTTGTCCTCAACGATCTGGTTTGATTTGGTATCCGGTAATATATTTGATATTGTATTTTAATAAACACAGGAGAGCACAATAGAGCCTAATGTGAAGATATCACGATTGAAATTTGACAGGCAAACAGACAGACAAACAGACAGACAGGCAGGCAGGCAGACAGGCAGGCAGGCAGACGGACAGACAGACAGTCATAATATCAGGATTTGACAATGTGTTTTGGATTTCATTCGATTAACTCTAACATAATAGTAATAGGAACAGGAGCGGTAATGTTCATCTATCTTTCACTCCTAGTGATGGTGATGTGTGTATACGGGACGAGGGGAGGGGGGGNGGGGGGGGGGGGTTAAATTCACAAAAAACTCCAGAAAACTCAAAATATCATTTTTGAGAAGTTCTCAAAAAAAGTGAAGCAGGAACCCTCAAAGAAATCAAGACAGCATACTGGTAATTTTTGTTTCCATTAAGGCAACATATAACATAATATCAAGTCTATGTCAAATTGAAATTAAATATTATGGTTCTGTCCAGATTTAACATGAAACCTGTGAAAAATATTTAATGAATTCATTTTTAAAAAATAACCAACTTTTTGTGTCTGAGCACTTTTTAAAGATTGACAATTGAAATGAGAGACACACAAAGAAAAGGTGAATAGAAGTCTGAGGACTAGAAAGAGAAATAGAACAACTGAGAGACATAGAGTAAACATGAGAAAAGTTCAAGTGTCTGAAATATATAAAGCAACGACACATTTAAATACAAAGACAAGGCAACACTTACAAACACACACACGTGCACGCACACACATACGCACGCGTGCACGCACACACAGAGACACACACACACACACACACACACACACTCACACACACACACACACACACACACACACACACACACACTCACACTCACTTACCCACCCATTCACCGACCTATTCTCCTTCCCTCACTCACTCACTCACTCACTCACTCACTCACTCACTCACTCACTCACTCACTCACTCACTCACTCACTCACTCACTCACTCACTCACTCACTCACTCACTACCGCACGAGAACACACTCTCCTTCATGTCTGTGTCAAATAATAGACTGCTCCTTTACACCACTGCATTGCGTGCGACTGGTTGGAGGGGATAACATATATACTATCAGGATGAACATTTATTATTATTTAATCATTGTTATTATTAGTATTATTATTGTTATTATTTAGAGCGAGAGGGACCAGGGTTCTGCATCTCGGGGACCAGCAATTATGTTTACTGTTTCATTTTGTAATATTATGTTATGATGTGTACTGTTCTATGTGTTTTTGTTATGCATGAGATGTAGGCCTATAACACTGTATGGCATTGTAAACCTGTTTCCCTACGAGATCAATAAAAGTCCTATTTTTCAGTTTGTCTTTCTTTAGTTGTTAAAGCAGTTTTTACTCATAAATCAGAACGCTTCACAAATTCCAAATTTTGGACGTGTCACCCTGCCCCCNTCGACATCATGAGGCCTAACTAAACACTTATGCTGAAGTAGCATCGCCACAAAGCCGACAAAGTTTCTGGCTGTTTACCCCAACACTGCCTATACTACCAGCGTATATTGGTTATCAGACTGATCTGTCAGCCCAACCCGCGCTATAAGCCAGTCCAAAGGCCCATTGACTGTTTTCAAGACATCAAAGTCGCCAGAAACAATGAAAGGCCCGGCCCTTTAAGAATGACGTCAAGTGACAGGGACACGCAGGGGTTATCTCTCTTGCCCGCAGTGACAGCCATGACTTCATGGTCTGTCAGAAGTAGTAATGGAGCCAGGCGGCCCCTGACAGCTCTGGCGCAGACTTTTCACTGGGTTGTAGTACCCTGTGGCTAAGTCGATATTTTCAAGTATCCACCATCGTGAATACTCACGATTCCAGTATTATTGATGTCGATACTGTGACGTCACAATGGTACCACAAAATAGGTCTAGTTACCGAAGTCAAAGATCAAAACAAAATTCCGCTGGAAATTCAATACATACGTTCACTTAGTTAGATGTTGGAATTTTTTATTGGCACACAATATTATGTCTTAGCATCGTCGGTGGTCATTTGGAATTCATGATCTTTGGTGAATTTTGGGTCTTAAATAAGTTTATATTTATTAATTTATTTACTTTATTTATTTACAGACAAACCCTTAAAATCGGAGGCAAACAGGTCAGAGTGCCCTATCTGCGTCTATTTACAAATATCATTATGCTAAAATGATAAATATTAGAAGTAAATTAACCAGTTATAAATGTTAGAATCAAATATTATAAAATTGCTTTTTCTTGGCCCAGGTTTCAATAAGATAAAAAGAAAATGCCACATCAAAGAGCTCATAAAAAGCACATCTCACGTCTCCTGGTAGAATTAGTAATTTTGAAAATGGGGAGAATGACATAAACGTTTCAGATATTTGGGGATTTGTTAAAAGTTCATATGCAAATGAAAATAGACAAAAAATTAACTGGCAGTGTCGACAATATCGACTAACACAACTATCTAATGTGAATCTCGCCCTGAACAAGAAGGCTAATACAGTATCTAGAGTACTCACTATCGATATCAACCAAAGCCCAGCTCTGCCAGTTTGATCGCCAGAGGGCGCCCTAGTGTCATGGTGCATGGGATGGGGGATAGAATTGAACAGCTTTTTAAACACATGTCGAATCCTTTGACAGATGATTCACGGGCAATGCCATTTTCGGGAATGAATCATTTTAATTGGGTGATACCGAATATGACATCACGGAAAAGATTGGGTTAGGTCTTAAGTGTATAAAGTGCATGAATGGGTTTTTGTTTGTTTGTTTGTTTGTTTGTTTGTTTATTTATTTATTTATTTATTTATGTGTATTATTAATATGTTTGTTTGCTTGGTTACTTGTTTGTTTGAGTTAGGCCTTCCTTTTTTCAGCACATTTTAAGGCCTAAATGGTTCCACGATATAGTTATAATCGAGATGATAATGAGCTGCTGTATTTAAGTATAGATCCAGCCTGCAATATGAAATGTATTACTTGTGAAATTCGGGCAAAAAAAAAAACAACAAAAAAACTCTCTAGTGTCGAGAGTGGGACTGAATTCAAAATAGTAAAGTATCCCATCATGCATCTCTTCTCCTTTTATACCTTAGGTAAACCTTTAAGTTTTTTTAGCTCACACATAAATTCCGATACTATCTGCAGAACCGACCTAAAATTATGAATTAAAAAAGTACCAGCATTTGCATATGATTTACTTTGTGGAATATGACATTACACATTTAAAGGCACGAAATGTCCCGCTGGTCATATGGTGCTGCCGTACCAGGAGGTAAAACTAACGGTGTGTGTGTAGCCAGGGTCCTCGTTGTTATGGCTTCCGGTAAGATGGTGGACAGGACTTCCGGTCATTGTGACAGTCATTTGGACATGAGAGGGCAGAAATGATCAAAGGAACATTAATGGAGTAAAGGAAGTTGGGATGAAGACTAGAATCGGATAAGAAAGAAAGAAAGAAAGAAAGAAAGAAAGAAAGAAAGAAAGAAAGAAAGAAAGAAAGAAAGAAAGAAAGAAAGAAA
>JAWQUT010000457.1:543783-571499 GCA_033807755.1 Ellobium chinense
TATCTAGAAGGCTCAAATTGTACCTGAAACTTTAAAATTGGATGCTTTATTTAGATCACAGGTCATTTTACACATTTCTACACCCTAACACTGGCTGGCAGGGCCCCAAAAAAGGGGGATTTTATAGATTAGCGGATTAATTGGGTTGTACACTATGAGTGATTTGCCCTTCTAATAGGTGTCACAAACCTGTATGAATATATTACCTAACATTACATTTTGTGGTCTAAAATGACCAGCTCTATTTATTAATATATTCCGAAGAAGCAAAGTACGAGAGCTTTCGCTAATCCCTGCAGAAAGCAGATTTTTTAAAAACTAAACTGACATTATATGACATCTAACGAAGGTCGTGATTACAAACACTTATATCTGTTTGCTAAAATCATATTACCACGTGTTGCTGATTACTATCACCCAAGTCGTAATTGTCGTCTTTCATCCCTTTTGACCAATAACGGAGATAAGCATCCATCCTAAATATAAAAATAAAATACTTATAATAGCCCAAGAGAAGTAAAATTTTTTGCTTTGTCTTTTTATTTGAACCATCCCTATGAAAACCCAATTGAGGCCTCAGGTTATTCCCAGAAAAAAAAAGATGGCTCATTGACAGGCATATCTCTTTCCAACCATTCTGATCTAAAAAAATGCTGCTTTAATTTAACCTTAAGTGGTCAAGACGTGATAAACGCATAAGGACAGACTACAGCTAAGATCACTAGATCCTGAGAGGTAGAAAAAAATGACTGAGCAGGGACTCCAACTCAGGTGCGGGGTAATCTCAGTATTACAGAACTTGCGCATTAATGATGGGATCTCATACCATCGTGAGAATTACATTAACTTTGCATGGTGAACATTCTCAAGTCATGCGTGTGAGTGTAAGCTTATCGTCAACATAATGAAGGCGCCCCAATCATTTAAATTGAGTTCACAACTACGAGTATGTCACCGCAGAGTACGTGACTGACTACAGTGTACACAACAGGACGTATCCGTTGGAGTTCCAGTGTATTTTCCATTCCATCGTCCGCATGACACCATGAAGCGCTCACATGCACATGTATACAACCTGACACGTGCTAATTAGGTTGCTCACCCGTGTCTCTGTGTGCGCAGGGCCGTGAACTCACCGCGACAGGGGAGCAAGATCGATGGATCAATATTTAGATCCTAATTAGTGACAGGGTCAGTGGACAGAGTGAAAAGCTAAACAAAAACTTCATTTTGCCTAACAACGCTTGGGTGGCTTTCGCTAATCCCCACAGAGAATATTTTTTTCAAAGCTGACTGACATTGTATGAAAGCGAACTTGTGGAGGGTTATCATAACGTGTTCGTTAAGTGAGTCAGTGTAGGCATACCGCAAGGGCAGGTCGCATCCACCGGGTGCTAACACACTTATGTGGGAGTTACTAAAATAACGCTCACAGAATTCAGATAATCGAGAGTTTGCGCATTAACAATGAGATCTCTTACCATCATAAGTACATCATCAGTGCATCGGTGTTGAATGCATCCTTAGTAGCATTCAGACATGCAGGGCTAAAGTAATTCTTACGATGGTAAGAGATTCCTTCGTTAGTGCGCAAGTTCTCAAATAAGTACTGGTACCGTGATACCTTGTTTTCGAAAACAGAAACAATCCTACACGTACGGAAGAAAATGTGGTATTCACTCACCACATTTGCTAGTACATGCACTGGCACGGGGAAGTTGTTTTCTAAAATAGAAACAATCATAAATGTACGGAGAAAATGTTATTCACTCACCAGATTTTGCTATTTTGAGGTAGAAGACAGAAGTGTACGTACGTATGTCTCAGAAAACAGGAAGCGAGTCGTCAGAGCTAAAACGCATGGTTTACGATTCTAGAACTGAACAGCACCACGTTCTTTACTACGTGGCGGTTCATTAACTGTGATTACTGCTGCATACTTTCTTAACGTTTTTTACTTTTTCTTTCTTGCTGTCTTTCTGGAAACGTCGTTGCATAAGTGTAGTTTAAGACTCGGATTTATGTTTTCTGCGGCACTTTAAAGCCGCACTTCATCAATGATGAATATACAGCACTTACCACTGTTTTCTTTCGTTTCTCTCTTTATTTCTTTATTTCTGTTTGCTGTTTTTTCCTTCTTTCTTTCTTTTTGTTTTCATTCTTTCTTTCTTTCTTTCTTTCTTTCTTTCTTCTTTCTTTCTTTTTCTCTGTCTTTCTTGCATTTTTTCCTTTCTTGCTTTCTGTATTTTTGTCTGTCTGTCTTTCTTTTTTCTGTTTGCATTTTGTCTCTTCTTCTGTCTTTCTTTTTCTTACTTTCTTTCTCTCTCTCTCTTCCTTTCTCTTTTTCCTTTCTAGCTTCCTGTAATTTTGTCTTTCTTTCTTTTCTCTGTTTGTGTTTTTTTTCTCTTTTTCTTTCTTTGTCTCTTTCTTTTTTTCTTTCTTTCTTTCTTTTTTCTTTCCTTTCTTCCCTCCTGTTTTTTTGTGCTCTGTTTTTCTTCTTTTTCTGTTTGCGTTTTTTCTTTATTCTTTCTTTCTTTCTTTCTTTTCTTTCTTTCTTTCTTTCTTTCTTTCTTTCTTTCTTTCTTTCTTTCTTTCTTGCTCCTTCGTTTTATTTTTTTTCTTTCTTATTTTTTTTCTGCTTGCAGTTTTTTTTTCTTTCTTTACTTCTTTTTTTTTCACCATTCTTTATCTTTCCCATTATGTCTGTGTCATTTCCGATTATTTCTTCCCTTCGTCATCTTCATCCTTCTGCATTTTATCACTTTGGTTCCATCCTCTTTTCCTATAGATTTCTCTCCTTTCTAACTTCGCACATTGTATTTCTTCTTCTTTCTCTCTCTCTCTCTCTCTTTCTCTCTCTCTCTCTTGCTGTCTCCATCTCCTTCTTTCTCTCTCTCTCTCTCTCTCTCTCTCTCCCTCTTTCCTTCTCTCCGCCTAGCACATCACCTCTCCCGGTCGCCTTTTGTCCGCTCCGTCCCCTAAATTTTCTATTTCCATTCGCCTCTTGACACCTCTAAATTCTCGTAACCATGGCAACGTTTGGACGCTCTTTGACTCTGTTCGCTTGGCTTTATCAATTAGGAAGTTCTTACCAAGGGAGAGTACTGGAGCTGCAGAAGTCTTGTGGTTTAAGGAACAGTATTACACAATAAGGCGACTTCGCACTGCAATACTCACGTATCTGACGTCCCCACAAAGGCACTTAAGAGAGTGTGGTAGAAAAGTATCGAAGGAATAGTACTGATCACTGCGAGGGTGATATTTAGTGCACACCACCTGAAGAATACAGTATTGACCCTGGAACAGAGTTGTACCGAAGGGGAAGGGGGGAGTGGAGGAGGGGAGTGTGGATCCCTATGGGTTGGAGTCTTCTGTTGGGAAATATGAAGGGTAGGTCTCTCTGTTCAATAAGCACAGAAACCCAGGCTGCTCCTCACGCTCCCTCCTGACTTAAGACTCCTGCTCCTTGAGAGCGTATACGCTTGCGTGTGCGTGTAAGTGTGTGTTTGTGTGTGTGTGTGTGTGTGTGTGTGTGTGTGTGTGTGTGTGTGTGCGCGCGCGCGCAAGCCGAGCAATTATAGTATCGACACTTTATCTTCTGCAATAGCCCATTTACTCTCGACAGGCCATACAGAGTACTCAATGGATTTCAGTGTGCTTGATTTTCTGCATTTGTACTCTACATTGCCTACTTGTTCTCTTTCTCTTTTCTCTCTCTCTCTCTCTCTCTCTATCTATCTATCTATCTATCTATATCTATCTATCTATCTATCTATCTATCTATCTATCTATCTATCTGTCTGTCTCTCTCTCTCCCTCTTCTTTCTTTCCCTCTTCCCTCACTCACTATTTCCATCCGTTATTTTCTATTTTAAACTTTGTGACTCATTTCTATCTCTATTTCCTTCTTCCCCTATTCATTAATTACTTGTCTAGTTGTGGCATATTCTTTCTCCCTCTTCCTCTCTCTCTCTCTCTCTCTTTCTCTCTCTCTCTCTCTCTCTCTCTCTGTGAATTTCTTTCTTTCTCTCTTTCTCCGTCTGTATTTATCTACCCACGTTTCCATCTTTTTTTCCACCACTCAATATTTCAGACTAGACTTCACCTCAGTCTTTGAAATGGCTTGAAACTTCTAAAACCGACACATCAGCTCGACGTACGTGCCAGGCAAATTAGTGTTCAAATTACTGCAATGTATTCTTTTCCCCGCAAAAACATCTTTCCCCACAGCACAATATGTCGGACTCCTTGAGATTTGTCCGTATGTTCTTTCAGTGAAAATGATGTTTTCTATTTTGACATCACAGCTTGCTATTTCTGTGGCTTAATAGCTGTTGTTTAGTGGGCGAAAATCACTATACATTTATCACTAAATAAAAAAAGAAATAATTATTCTATATTAGTCTGCAATGTATATTTGCTAAACACAATGATAGATCTTGTCTTCGGAAGCATCAGCTCGAGACGAATTTTACAATAGACTACGCCTATTTTCATAGTTTCAGTGTCCTGTATTTTTTTTCTAATGGAATGTATGCATGACTTCCTTGTTCGGGTCATGTGCTGTATTTTGTAAATCACAGTGGAGGCGGTGGGGCATAGGCATAGCGACATACATGAAGATTGAGAAGAAATTAAATGTAAATAACACGTAGGCTCGATCCAGACCTGCATGCCTATGAAACTGCACTTATAATTTGCAATGTGCGCGTTGTTTTTGTTGTTTTTGTTTTTGTTTGTTTGTTTTTGCAGATGAATACAGCTAAAGTTATTTTTCCAGGGCGTATAATTTATAATTATTGCCATTACCCTACTACTGGTTGTTTGGCTGCATGCTGAAATTATTTTGTCATTATTGTGGTGATTATAATGCTGCATACACTCGCTCCCACCNTTCACATTATCGACAGAACTAAAGAATTAAAAAGTTTAATCCGGGTTGCATCTTTGCGCCAACGAACTGTTTTCTCTACGATCGCTTACAAGAAATTCCACAATCTCTAAGTTTTCTTTAATAGTTTACAACATTCAATGAGCTTCTTAAAAATTATGTTTAAAATATAGCCTAGGTCTTTCATTGATTTCCCGAGCTACGAAACAATACAGTGAAAGCGGTAAACAAGCTAACTTGTTTCCTAACGACAAGTACTCTGCATAGAACACTATATCGAAACCAAAATCTCTGACTCAAACTTCAGATTTAGTTTACAATCAGGAAAGAAAGCAAACTAATGTGAAGTCTTGTTAACAAATCTTAGGCTCATTTTGCATAATCTGTCCAAAGGGCAGATTTTTGTCACTGTCTTCCTAGAGCATTGGTATCGTCCTATTTTCATCCAAGTAGATTTTTGTGGCAGAAGTGACGTCATCTTGTGACTTCCTGTGAGAGTTCAGTCAAGTTGCTGTCGCTATTTTCTCTCCTCCTTCTGTTTTCCTCTCTCTCTCTCTCTCTCTCTCTCTCTCTCTCTCTCTCTCTATCTCTCTCTCTCTCTCTATTCTCTTTCCCTCTTTTACTCTCTTTTACTTTCTCTCTCTCTCCTTTTCTCTCTCTCTTCTACATTTAATTGTATTTATCACTGTCTCTCTCAACTTTTGGAGGATGGAGGTTTTCAAATGGTTCTTGCTTTGTTCGGGGAGCAAGTCAAAAATGACAACCATGACAAAAGACAGAAAAGAATTAAAACATATGAATAATTGGATGGATGGCTGACTGACTGGCTGGGTGGCTGGGTGGATGGATGGATGGATGGATGGATGGATGGATGGATGGAAACTAACTGAACTAACTGTACTTTATATCTGTGCAAACTGACATTTTTAGCATGTTTACAAGGCCACCGTTAATAACCCCATAAATACACAACTATTAGTTCGTCTAGAAAGAGAGACAGCAAAAAAAAAAAAAACTAAATTGCATGCGGTAATAAGAGAAAATGCATTTAACCGTCTTGCACTCACCAGCCGCCAGCAAGTCGGAGTTTCATGGTCTGTATGCATTCACACACTCACTCATCCACGGAGACCTCCCTACCCACTCTCAGACTCACAACCGCTTGGGTGGGTGGATGCGTGCGTGCATGCATGCATGGATGGATGGATGGATGGATGGATGGATGGATGGATGGATGGATGGATGGATGGAACTAACCTAATTCATCCTCATATCAGTGCAAACTGACATTTTAACATGTTTACAAAGCCACCAGTAATAACCACCACTAATAACCACGACGTATAACCACCACTAATAACCCCATAAACACACAATTAATGTATCTAGAAACAGGGAACATGAGTGAACAAATGAGGTAATAGGAGAAAATGCATGTAACCGTCTTGCACTCACTCGCCACCAACAGTTCAGACTCACATGGAATGTATGCATTCACCTACACACACACACACACACACACACACACACACACACACACACACACACACACACACACACACACACACACACACACACACACACACACACATTCTCTCTCACACAAACACACACCCATACACTCATATACACATATACACACACATTTCCTCTGTCTTCCTTTTTTTCTTTCTCTCTCTCTCTCTCTCTCTCTCTCTCTCTCTCTCTCTNTCTCTCTCTCTCTCTCTCTCTCTCTCTCTCTCTCTCTCTCTCTCTCTATCTATCTATCTATCTATCTACCTTTCTCTCTTTCTCTTTATTTTCCCCTCTCTCTATTTTGATTCTTTTTTCACTTTTATCAGTTCCGTCTTCCACAACCTATCCCCATTTTATGAATACTTTTCTACGTCCGACCCTCCTGTCTTCAAGCCTTACCCTCCCTCATAGTCTCTTCTCTTTCCCTCAATCTTTCGTTTGATCTCCATTCATCTATCTATTTTTGTTAACCCTTTCTGCTTCTCTCCACCCCCCCCTCTTCCCATTTCCCCCTTCCCCCCACTCCGAAATGACTTTTCCACTAATTCGATTACAATCCTATCTCCAGGATCCGAACTTAATGAGCGGCCCAGAGCCCAGTTGCCGGCAGTTTCATGTTCCTCTATTGATTTCATGATAATACAAATCAAACAGCGAACACGAGCGGCCGGCTGAAATCGAGAGAACAAAAAAAAAATAAAAAATCAGAATTGGGAATGTATTGACATGACTTGGTCAATAGGGGTGCAAGCGGAGGGATTTAGGTGAGGAGGGAAAGGGAGAAGTGGGGTTGAAGGGTTAGAGGTATGGGGATTGTAACAGGGGAGAGAAAGAGAAGCCAGAGGGATGCGAAATGACAAAGGTAAGTGGTAACGCTGTGATTGATCAATATGAGGTTTTCAAATGTGTTGGCCTTTGTACTTGACCCCCGAATGTATTGGTTGACTTTGTCCTTAACGTTAACAGCGTTGGTTGACTTTGTCCTTGACCCCAGACTAGCTGGATAGCCTTGCCTTGACACAATAAGTCTTAGCATTGGAAGACACTGTCCTTGATCTCAGCTTTACTGGATGAACTTGTCCTTGACCTATACAGTGTTAAATGACCTTGCCCTTGACCTCATAAATCTTGGCTGACACTGGTCCTGGCTCCGATTTACAATGTTAGTTGTTAGCCAAACGTGATGCTGTACCCTGTGAACATGAAATGTCTCAGACTGAATCGGGAGTATGCCTATATTCCTACAACCCTCTGTTCCTACAAAGCTCTATTTCCACAGCCCTATGTTTCAACAGCCCTCTGTTCCTACAAAGTTCCATTCCCAGAGCCTTCTCTTCCTATACATCTCTATTCCTACAGCGTCATGTTCCCATAACTCTCTATTCCTACAGCGCCATATTTCCACATTTAAAAAAGGTTCCTCTGGACAGCTTAAGCGGTTGAAACCACGGTGTAAGTTGAGATACAACAGAAACAATATAATGATTGATCTAAGAGTAGATAAACTGGATAAAGCTAAAGCATGGCTGATGTGGAATAGAAAATATGATTTATTTTTTTTTTGTAATATTATGATACTAACCAGGCATGCCCTGTTGATGAGTATGCAGAAGAGAAGATGCGTCTCATGTTGTCAGATTGGCCATCTTATGATTCATTGAAGTGAGTTTGTTCGTTATATCAAAGTAAATCTCCCTAATACTCACCACGTCATCTCTCGATCTCTGGCTGTGATTATCCAGTGAAAAAAAAAATCTCCGTTCCTTAAATAATTGGAGTTTGTCGGTATTCCAAGTATATGGGTACTATACTAGCACTGTGTCATGACAAAAGGGCCATACATATAGGTCTACAATGAAAAAGTCAAGTGCCCCTGTTACGTGTCTTCGAGTCCGTCAGTACGAGAATATCACCTCATGAGTACTTTTCGTCCTTTACGAAACATTCTGTACTCTTAGACCGGGTGATTTCGATTCGGGTAACATTACAATATATATTTTATTTCTATCTATACATTTTATGTTCAACCTAATGGCGTAGACGACTGTTTTTTGCTGTCGAATACAAACGAAAGTTAATAAACCCATTAAAATCTTGTATTACCAAAAAAATCAAGAATGTTGAGTTTCATAAAACGAAATAATAAGAATGTCATTGTATGGTTAACTGTTTATCTTTCTCATTGAGTCAACACATAAAATAGATATTTTATTTATGTAATCCAATGCTACATTGAAGTTGTTCCTCCATTCTAAGATATTATGTGTACAATATGCGGAATGGATATAGATCTTTTAGAGTTCCTTAGCTAAAAATGAAATGAAAAAGAATAATCCAATTAATAAAACCCTAAATCTGCGGCTGACTAATTTACTCTTTAGCTGAATATTTGTGTTAGTTTGTGGCTGCTTTTGTCCGCTATACAAATCCAAATCGTTTCAGGTGAAGCTCCTAACTTTAGCAGCAGAAACCCAAATGGGCAAGAAAAACAACTGAGGGGATATATTATGTCATTCGCTCCACTTCAGTGGTTTGGGGCCGCGTGGAATTAATATGGGTCCCTAAGAGATTATTAAATGCACATTCTTACTCTTATCTATGTCATAGTCTATCTAGTTAAGAAAAAATAGTCCTTTGCAGCAGTATGTGCACTGGGATACTGTGCGATATAGTGCGGCGCATGCAATCCGGTGTTCCACCCACACTGTTCTCTTCAGGTGCAGTGCGGTGCGCCGCTTTGGTGTGCAACATGGTGTGGTCTGTGTACGTCTAGACGATTTGGGTCAACAATTGGGAACAAACGTTTTTTAAGATTTACGCCGCTCATCACTTCCACGGAGGGGAGGGGCAAACATGGTTCTCTTGAGTTCGACTGTTCTCTCCCTTCTTCCCCCACCCCCTCAGGATACCCCAGGACCCTTAGATAGTAAGCAAATAAAATCCAGGTAAATATACATAATTTTGTATTCGAATTCAAATTCTATTTTTGGTCTTCCAACCGTCCATCAAGAATCGATACCAAAAAAACAATCAACACTTTTACGGTGGACGGGGCTCAACCGGTGTCTCTCCCCAAGATGGCTTCCAAGGCGGGCAATTCCTGCGGGGAGACTTGCAGACAGTGCGTGTGGCTAGCAGGAACGCTTGAGCAATCTGAAGGAAACGCCAATTATTCTCCTAAATTACATCATACATGAGGATGGGAATGTCTCCCAGGGCGACGCCGCTGAGCCACCGTGTTGAATATTTGATGAGTCAGGATGAGAGCGTTCCAACACAGTTCCACAGCCAGGGCTGCCGGGCGCCCTCTAGGGAGGGAGAGGGAACGCAGGAAAAAGGGCTGCTTGCTTGCACTTTCAGATAGATCTAGGAGGACTTGCCAAAACCTCAGTCGTAGATAGATAGATAGATAGATAGATAGATAGATAGATAGATAGATAGATAGATAGATAAGATAGATAGATAGATAGATAGATAGATAGATAGATAGATAGATAGATAGAGGGTAGATGGATGGATGGATGGATGGATGGATGGATGGATGGATGGATGGATGGATGGATGGATGAATGGATGGATGGATGGATGGATGGATGGATGGATGGATGGATGGAAGGAAGGATATTCTGTGGGTTGTCTTTTTTTAAGATCAAACTTTTGCGAAAGGTCCAAAATGGCTTTTCACAAGGATTTAATTTTCGCCACACCTGCAAGACGGGTTCTCTCATGTGGGTAAAACGGCATAAATCTAGTGTAATCGAGAGTGACATTATGGACCACCGATTACACATATTTGGCAGTCTTTCTTCATTTTGATAGAGGCACATACTATAATCGATAATGTCCAAATAGAGATGGGTTTTAATTAGAAATAACAGTATTTGCGATACCGTTAGGGGTTACAGCCTCGTAAACACATTTGTTTTTACGCTGGTAATAAACCCTTTAAATTTTTTTGGAACGGAATCTTTTTGCGCGAGATGTTATTTTCGCAAATGAATCTCAACTCGCGAAATTCGCGAAGATTGGATCCTTGCGTAAAACACCATTTATACAGCACATGAACCTTAGGAACTCGAATGTCAGAGAGCTCAGAGTTTAAAGCTGTTGAGTTTGTGAGATGAATTTAACAAGAAGTATAGAACAAGGGACCGGAGATTTTGCAACGAGTGGCCAAGAAATTTAGTCTGTGAAGAGCCCGTTCATAAGCCAATACACTACAGCATATTGAGAGAATGTTTTTCTCCATAGCAATAATGATGGTACAAGACAGACATGACCACTGTATTTCTATAGTGTGTTTCATCTTGCTTTTTTTTTTCTTTTAGGGGAGTAGGGGAGGGGGATGGGAAGGAAATTATTTCTTTGTTTATCTACCGATTTTTTTTTTCCAAACCTACCAATGCCGCTATGAAACTATCCTAATAGTTTCAAGTTCTTGTTTCCGTCTTTGTCTTTGTATTTTTTTTTTAATCTCTGCATATGTTTAGCTGTGCTACAGTCCAAAACTGTATCGAAAACATACAGTTAGGCCTAGTTGTTTCAACCCAACATATTGCGTGCCTTGTATACACGACTTGTGAACACAATCATGTCACTGTCAGTCCGTTGTAATTTCAGTTAGAAAGACCTGGCGTCATACCATTTTGAAGTCAGTGTGTGACCAGTTTGGTGTTTTCGATTTCGCCGTTTCTGAGTCCTTTCCCCACCCCTTTTCTTTCCTAATCACTGACAAACGCTCACTTGCTTACGGCGAAATCGAGTTCTCCGACCAGTTCAGTCATGTCAGACAAAAGTGAATTTTAGAACTCTGTTAATACTAAACTACTCAATGCTACGTAACATGTATTTTTTTTAATATGTGAAGAAATAAACAAACTATGACCAACAAACCGAGGGATTAAAGCAAGAATGTCATATCTGCAAAAACTCAACTTTTTAGTTGTGATATGTGATTTTTTCACATAAACTAGAATATCTGCAAAACTGAGGTGATTCAAGTCTTAAATCAATGTGAAGAGATCACAAAAAAATATAGTATATTACCATACAAAGGAATCTCTGATTTTCACAGCTTTCATCAAAAATTCAAATTCATTTATCTCAAAACGGCATTCTTCCAGATATGACATTATTGCTTAAACCCCTCGAAACTTTCTTCTTGCTATAGTGACAAGTATTGCACATATATATACCTGAACCAACAACAGCTGATGACTGGTTTATAACAAACGTAAGAAGATATGTGGTCAATTATACTGGGCTCAAGGTAGGAACCTTATTTTATTATCAGTAGCCATATGCATAATCCTTACGTTAGTTAACGCACTGCGGTAACCACGGGAAACATTCAAAACATTAGCAGTGTTCACTGTAGTTAACACAATACGTTAATTAACGTATGGATTATGTATACTGCCACAGGTTATAATTGACATGGCGTAAGTTTCCGAAAACTTCGAACAGAGTTGTGTACAGCATTGCTGTTTATTCCATGCAATAACGAAAGGCCTACGCTTAAGCATAAGAATCGCTGAAGCATGATTGTTAGCTAACTACACTAGCCATTGTGTGCTTCAAACAATCGGTTTTATAGTAAAGACTCTCGTTATTTCTACATTATATCGACCATATTATGCGACTGTTGGTGAAAAAGCAAAAAAAAAAATCCTATGGATAATATAAAATAGTTCATGATACGAGGTGATTGACGCCTCTGTTTACCATGCACTGGTCTGTGGTTTTGGAGGAATGTATGAAGAATGAGCCAAGAATCTCACTTTGTAGTGAGACATAGTTCTATCTCTGGCTATTGGAACTGCTTCTTTCGGATATTGATGACCTGCATGTAATGTATGTGAATCAAGCTTTAAATGTGGTATATTAGACAGATTTCGTTTAACTGCAGTCTAACAGAAGCAACCTTGCGTCATAGTGAATGCATTTTGCTCTAATATTCAGTCCAGTGTCAAATACAGGCTGACTACAGTTTTGGCACCACCAACAATATCATTGTTACCAATGGCCAAAAAAAGAAACAAACTAAAAAAGAAAATGCAGAAGGCATAGAAAAGAAAGAGAGGCTAAGTTAAATCTAAATAAATACATCAAATTTTAATAGATAATGAAAAAATAAGGACGAAAGAAGAATTAAAAAATATATCGCCACCACAATTATCATCATCATCATCGTCATCATCATCACTATCATTATCATCATTTAAAACAGAAAAATTTAAAGATCAACCTTAATTCAAGAGATTTATTAAAAATCTAGTTAAGAAATAAGAACGAAATTACTTCTAAACGTTTTGGCTCTAAGGCCTTTATCACTATCATCATCATCAGCAGCAGCAACAACCTCATCTCATTCATCATGTCATGATAACCTCAAAATGATTTCTCCTTACAGATAATTATTGTATATGTTTCTTTTCCATGTCGTTTTCTTTCCTCCAGATAACAAATGAGAAAAGAAAGGTTCCTTCTTGCTTCCACCTCGTTCATTCATTGAGAAGATTTCATTCACAACTCCGGAACACGTGACAATGAGGCTACGTTTCATTACCTCAAACTGCGTCATGGCTCCATGGAATGGTTGATTTACTGTAAGCCCTTCTTGTTTGTTCATGCTGTTTGTTAGATTTTGGATAAATCCTCCTCTGTTGTTTCTGTGTGGTGATTTCAACATTTAAAGAGTAACTCTCAGTTTCGGATCGATCATTATACAAGAAGAAACTTGCGCAGAAAGCGGGCGATGGGAAAGGTGGACTGTTTATTGATGAATTGTAGACTTCAGTAATCGATACGTGTAAGAGCTTTTATTCTGCGTAAATGAAGTGCAAGGTTATAAATCCTCCATCCATCCATCCATCCATCAATTCATCCATCATTTCATGCAATGGTTTGACTGTGTGTATGTGATGTAATATGAAAGTGATGTACGCATCTTCATCATGAATTCATGGTCATCATCACCACTACCATTATCATCACTGTCGATATCATGGGATTTGATAACGCCATCTTCTTTAACTTCACTGAGATGACAACACCATATTCAACAACTTATTGATTCCCTTCCAATCATCAGTTTTACAGTACAAAGGCTGCACGAACTTGTAATCTGTCCTACCAGAAACATGGCTACTTTTTCCCCTCTTTCCGCTTAGTTGGCAGAATCGATCCTTATGATGTTCACATACCATGCAAACAAGTACGATAACTCCCACGCTGCCACATGCAATTAGCGGGATGAGTAGTGGCCCTTTCATTCCTCCTATTTGTATGTCCTTTTTTTTTTTCCTCCCCATTGTGATTTGCACGAATCAATCCAGCTCGCTATTTGCCTGTTTCTTCTTTTTTTTTTATCTGTTTCCTTTCCCATCAAAAACCAGTGAATGGAAGTGTTACAGCTAAGCTCTGTTATTCTCTAGGCCATTCCTGTTGGTGACAATGATGTATGTTAGTGTTAGAAGTTCCTTTGCATCCCTATTGCTCTTGCAAATGAAATGTTTGTTTTCTTGTACATAGAGATTGTGGATGTAGATAACAAACGAGACTATATTATGTCCTTCTTTGATCGTGATCTTTCTCTCTTTCTTTCTTTCTTTCTTTCTCTCCCACCATTTCTACATAACTATGTATATGCGTTATGGCTCTCAAAGCCAAGTACACGTGCCCATATGTGTATATATATGCGACTTTGTCTTTACTTCCTTGTTCCTCTTAATTTCACAACTCGAGGAACACGCGGATGGTTTGTTTCAAGACAGTGTGTGTGTGTGTGTGTGTGTGTGTGTGTGTGTGTGTGTGTGTGTGTGTGTGTGTGTGTGTGTGTGTGTGTGTGTGTGTGTGTGTGTNTGTGTGTGCATATACAATATATGTCTGTGTGTGTATATGTATGTGTAAGTGTGTGTATATACAATATATGTGTGTGTGTATGTGGGTGGATGGGTGTGTTTGTGTGTGTGTGTGTGTGTGTGAATGTGTGTGTGTGTGTGCGTGCGTATGTGTGTGTGTGTGTGTGTCTGTGTGTTTGTGTGTGTGTGTGTGTGTGTGTATGTATGTATGTATGTATGTATGTATGTATGTATGTATGTATGTTTGTATGTATCGGGTGACCGAAAAAAAATCTTAATTTCAAGCGTCAATACGTAACTTTAATAATTCAAATCTTGTATATCTGAAACTGGGTACACACTGGCAACTGGTATTGTTTGCACAAGCTGCGAATTCAAATAGCTAGGTGCTATGGTTAAATCTCAGCTGAAAAATTAACAATTACTTATGATGACTAGCATCTGTACACGGGTGCCTTGGCACGTCAGCTTTTGACATGCTATTTCTCTTTTCGCATTAATTTACTCTGAGACAAAAGTAGAGATCTAGATCAATGAATTTAGCAACAGTTTTACATCATACTTTTCTGTTATTATGCGTCAAATTTATTCAGTTTTTTTTTCTTCTGAACTCTTGATGTTTTGGAGTTTGTACACCATTGTGGTTTTTTTTTTTGTGGCCACCCGGTGAAGAAGAGAAAACGCACACGCGCGCTTGTATGCGTTCGTACCCATTATTTATATCCACCATTTGTTTTGGTCTTTGATGCGAGGTGAGAACGCCAACACTGGACAGATCTCTTCCAGATTCTCCTCCTGGGTGGTAACTAGCTCTGGGCGTATTCGAGTAAAATAATATATTCATGTGATTACTGTTGAAGATACGTGGTAACCGATTACATTCTGACGGTTCGATTACTGCCCGATTACCGCACACAGCGGATATGCTGCAAGAAAAAAAATGTTTCTAGAACATGTTGTTATTAGTGCTTAAAATACACACTTTTTTTTCTGGCCCTTTTATGTCACCCACCCTAGTCTCTATGTGAAGCAAATGACTTCTTTTCCACATCCCTTTGCACCACTCCCCCCCCCCCCCCCCCCCCCCCCNCCCACCCTCCTTAGATGAGTGCAGATCCCGTCTCCTGATCTCCAAAGGACAAAAAATCCACAATGTCTTTCGTCGGTGGAGATGCCCGCTTGCGTTCCGCCAAATAACCACCACAAGTAATCGATTATTACTTCATTACTTGTGGCTAAAGTAATTCAGTGATCGCATTTACTAAAAAATCGAGGTATTGCTCAGGAAACGTGGTAAGATCTGTCTCATCTGGAGGAAGACCTGGAAATACAAACTTCATTCGCCCCGNCCACGCGTTTTGCTAGGAATTTGCATTCAACCGATCTGATTATTCTAAAATGGTTGGTTTTTAATCTCGCGCTTGGCTTTCATTCTGCATGAAAAAAAAAAAATGAAAACTGGAGGCAACAAAACTGCAGTCTTTATATCTCCCAACAAAAACCGCTAAGCCTTAAAGGGACAGGGATAGCTATTTGCTTTACAGCCTCATAAGTTGGTACTATTTTTTTCATAGAATTTAAACCGCTGGAAAGTCGCGATTTTCACCCAGCTCACGCCGCCATTACTCGCGCTGCATGACGTCAAGAAGCGACAAAGGCTGGTAGACGATTGATCCAGACGGTTTGCGCATGCGTCCGCGCCAATTTTGTTTTTTCGCTTTTCTCGCCCTGTGACACCATACAGCACCACTAGTGACGGCGTGCGCACGGTGAAAATTTTGACATTCCTACGGTGATTTCTCAGAAATGACCACGGCGGAAGATAAATGTTTGCGGTTTAAAGTTTTTGACAGAAATGATATTTCAAACTGTGAAGCAATTTTCTACCCCTGTCCCTTTGAGCTAACAGTATATAACCGGCTGGGGTTTAATTTTGTTGAGGTTTACCATTTACTAGAAGGGGNGGGGGCTGCTTAATCGCTTCATTGTTCCTTGCTTCCATGCATTTGTGATTAAGTGACAGTATTGTCTCGACTTTACAGACATACCGGTTCCTGGAACTGATGTCAGTAAGGGGATTGTGATTCAGCGGTGTCAATTATATGCAATACTTCATAATCAGGATTGTCCCATGTGCACTTAGCAGACTACTACCACTCAAGTTTTATTGGGTCCGTTTTGCAGTAAACAAGAACTGAAAGATATCGACAGTTTAATGTCAAAGGCAAACAAGTTTCAGAAGTCAGAATTTTATGGAAATAATATTGTGGCTCAGTGCAGGGTTGAAACTAAATTTGAGTAAGAAAGCAGATTTAAGAATATGTCTAGGTGTAACGTATATCATATTTCTGGAGTTTGCGCAGATTTTGCTTTATATTTTGAATGGGAAAAACATACCTAGTGTATCTCTCTTTAATTGTATATGTTTCTGAAATTGTTGTTGTTGTTGTTGTTGTTGTTGCAGTCGACAGTGTTTGAGTGCAGGGTAAAAGATTTCACTTTTCATTTTTCAAATGTGTTCCTTAATTGTTCCTTCATGGGCTGTTCCTTCATGGGCTGAGCTCTCATCTAATAAAATTTTAAATATTCGGATTTTCGGGCATATGTGTCTGATAGCAAAATGAGTACATGTATATCATATGAACAAATTTGTGAATGTACTCTTGAATATACCATTGATTTCTTTTTCCCCTTATAAAATAATGACCCTCCCACCCTTCTACCCCTCCNGAGATTATTAAATGCACATTCTTACTCTTATCTATGTCATAGTCTATCTAGTTAAGAAAAAATAGTCCTTTGCAGCAGTATGTGCACTGGGATACTGTGCGATATAGTGCGGCGCATGCAATCCGGTGTTCCACCCACACTGTTCTCTTCAGGTGCAGTGCGGTGCGCCGCTTTGGTGTGCAACATGGTGTGGTCTGTGTACGTCTAGACGATTTGGGTCAACAATTGGGAACAAACGTTTTTTAAGATTTACGCCGCTCATCACTTCCACGGAGGGGAGGGGCAAACATGGTTCTCTTGAGTTCGACTGTTCTCTCCCTTCTTCCCCCACCCCCTCAGGATACCCCAGGACCCTTAGATAGTAAGCAAATAAAATCCAGGTAAATATACATAATTTTGTATTCGAATTCAAATTCTATTTTTGGTCTTCCAACCGTCCATCAAGAATCGATACCAAAAAAATAATCAACACTTTTACGGTGGACGGGCTCAACCGGTGTCTCTCCCCAAGATGGCTTCCAAGGCGGGAAATTCCTGAGGGGAGACTTGCAGACAGTGCGTGTGGCTAGCAGGAACGCTCGAGCAATCTGAAGGAAACGCCAATTATTCTCCTAAATTACATCATACATGAGGATGGGAATGTCTCCCAGGGCGACGCCGCTGAGCCACTGTGTTGAATATTTGATGAGTCAGGATGAGAGAGTTCCAACACAGTTCCACAGCCAGGGCTGCCGGGCGCCCTCTAGGGAGGGAGGAGGAACGCAGGAAAAAGGGCTGCTTGCTTTGCACTTTCAGATAGATCTAGGAGGACTTGCCAAAACCTCAGTCGTTGATAGATAGATAGATAGATAGATAGATAGATAGATAGATAGATAGATAGATAGATAGAGAGATAGAGAGAGAGAGAGAGAGAGAGGGATGGATGGATGGATGGATGGATGGATGCATGGATGCATGGATGCATGGATGGATGCATGGATGGATGCATGGATGGATGCATGGATGGATGGATATTCTGTGGGTTTTTTTTTTTAAGATCAAACTTTTGCGAAAGGTCCAAAATGGCTTTTTACAAGAATTTAATTTTTAGCGACACCTGCAAGACGGGTTCTCTCATGTGGATAAAAAAGGCATAAATCTAGTGTAATCCAGAGTGACATTATGGACCGCCGATTACACGTATTTGGCAGTCGTTCTTTATTTTCATAGAGGAACATACTATAATCGATAATGTCCAAATAAAGACGGGTTTTAATTAGAAATAACAGTATTTGCGATACCGTTAAGGGTTACAGTCTCGTAAACACATTATTTTTTTTTTTTTTGCTGGTAATAAGCCCTTTAAATCTTTTGGAACGGAATCTTTCTGCGCGAGAGGCGAAATAGAAGCTCAACTCGCGAAATTCGCGAAAATTGGATCCTTGCGTAAAATACCACTTATACAGCACATGAACCTCAGGAACTCGAATGTCAGAGAGCTCAGAGTTTAAAGCTGTTGAGTTCGTGAGATGAATTTAAAAAGAAGTATAGAACGAGGGACCGGAGATTTTGCAACGAGTGGCCAAGAAAATTAGTATGAGAAGAGCCCGTTCATAAGCCAATACACTACAGCATATTGACAGAATGTTTTTCTTCATAGCAATAATGATGGTACAAGACAGACATAACCACTGTATTTCTATAGTGTGTTTCAGCTTGCTTTTTTTTTTCTTTTAGGGGAGCGGCGGAGGGGAAGGGAAGGAAATTATTTTCTTTGTTTATCTACCGATTTTTTTTCCAACCTATCAATGCCGCAATAAAACAATCCTTATAGTTTCAAGTTGTAACAATCCTTATAGTTTCAAGTTGTTGTGTCCCTCTTTGTCTCTGTAATGTTTTTTTTTAAATCTCTGCACATGTTTAGCTGGGACGAACTTGATTTCGCCGTAAATGAGTGAGCATTTGTCGTTGTTTAACAAAGAAAAGGGGTTAGGGAAAGGGTTAAATTACGGCGAAATCGAGCACATTGTGTTGAAAACATACAGTTAGTTGTCTCAACCCAGCATATTGCGTGCCCTGTACACACGACTTGTGAACACATGTCACTGTCAGTCTGTTGTAATTTCAGTTAGAAAGACCTGGTGTCATACTATTTTGAAGTCAGTGGGTGACCAGTTAAGCCATGTCAGACAAAAGTGAATTAATGAACTCTGTTAATACTAGACTACTGAGTGCCACGTAACATGTATTTTTTTTTTAATATGTGAAGAAATAAACAAACTATGACCAACAAACGTTCTTCTCTATAGTGACAAGTGTTGCATATACCTGAACCAACGACAGCTGATGACTGGTTTATAACAAACGTAAAGAGTTATGTGGTCAATTATACTGGGCTCAAGTTGGGAACCTTATTTTATTATCAGTGGCCATATGCATAATCCCTTCGTTAGTTAACACACTGCGGTGACCACGGGAAACATTCAAAACATTAGCAGTGTTCACTGTAGATAACACAACGTATGGATTATGCATATGGCCACAGGTTATAACTGAAATGGCGTAAGTTTTCGAAAACGTCGAATAGAGTTGTGTACAGAATTGCTATTTAATTCTTGCAATAACGAAAGGCCGAGGCTTAAACATAAGAATCGCTGAAGCATGATTGTTAGCTAAATACACTAGCCATTGTGTGCTTCAAACAATCGGTTTTATAGTTAAAGACTCTCGTTATTTCTACATTATATCGACCATATGATGCGACTGATCGGTTTCATAGTAAAGATTCCTGTTATTTCTACATTATATCGACCATATTATGCGACTGTTGGTGAAAAAGCAAAAAAAAGAAAAAAAATCCTATGGATAATATAAAATAGTTCATGATGCGAAGTGATTGACGCTTCTGTTTACCATGTACTGGTCTGTGGTTTTGGCGGAATGTATGAAGAATGAGCCAAGAATCTCACCTTGTAGTGAGACATAGATCCATCTCTGGCTATTAGAACTGCTTCTTTCGGACATTGATCACTGCATGTAATGTATGTGAATGGAAGCTTTAAATATGGTATATTAGACAGATTTCGTTTAACTGCAGTCTAACAGAAGCAACCTTGCGTCATAGTGATTGCGTTTTGCTCTAAAATTCAGTTCAATGTCAAATACAGGCTGACTACAGTTTTGGCAGCACCAACAATATCATTGCTACCAATGACCAGTAAGAAAACCAACTCAAAAAGAAAATGCAGAAGGCATAAAAAAGAAAGCGAGACTTAGTTAAATCTAAACAAATACACCAAATAGATAATGAAGAAATAATAAGGAAAGAAGAATAAAGAAAAGATATCGCCACCTCAATCATCAAACATCATCATCATCATCAACAACAACAACACTATCATTATCATCATCATCAAAATCATCTCATTCATCATGTCATGATAACCTCAAAATGATTTCTCCTTACAGATAATTATTGTATATGTTTCTTTTTCATGTCGTTTTCTTTCTTCCAGATAACAAATGAGAAAAGAAAGGTTCCTTCTTGCTTCCACCTCGTTCATTCATTGAGAAGATTTCATTCACAACTCCGGAACACGTGACAATGAGGCTACGTTTCATTACCTCAAACTGCGTCATGGCTCCATGGAATGGTTGATTTACTGTAAGCCCTTCTTGTTTGTTCATGCTGTTTGTTAGATTTTGGATAAATCCTCCTCTGTTGTTTCTGTGTGGTGATTTCAACATTTAAAGAGTAACTCTCAGTTTCGGATCGATCATTATACAAGAAGAAACTTGCGCAGAAAGCGGGCGATGGGAAAGGTGGACTGTTTATTGATGAATTGTAGACTTCAGTAATCGATACGTGTAAGAGCTTTTATTCTGCGTAAATGAAGTGCAAGGTTATAAATCCTCCATCCATCCATCCATCCATCAATTCATCCATCATTTCATGCAATGGTTTGACTGTGTGTATGTGATGTAATATGAAAGTGATGTACGCATCTTCATCATGAATTCATGGTCATCATCACCACTACCATTATCATCACTGTCGATATCATGGGATTTGATAACGCCATCTTCTTTAACTTCACTGAGATGACAACACCATATTCAACAACTTATTGATTCCCTTCCAATCATCAGTTTTACAGTACAAAGGCTGCACGAACTTGTAATCTGTCCTACCAGAAACATGGCTACTTTTTCCCCTCTTTCCGCTTAGTTGGCAGAATCGATCCTTATGATGTTCACATACCATGCAAACAAGTACGATAACTCCCACGCTGCCACATGCAATTAGCGGGATGAGTAGTGGCCCTTTCATTCCTCCTATTTGTATGTCCTTTTTTTTTTTTCCTCCCCTTTGTGATTTGCACGAATCAATCCAGCTCGCTATTTGCCTGTTTCTTCTTTTTTTTTCTGTTTCTTTTCCCATCAAAAACCAGTGAATGGAAGTGTTGCAGCTAAGCTCTGTTATTCTCCAGGCCATTGCTGTGGGTGACAATGATGTATGTTAGTGTTAGAAGTTCCTTTGCATCCCTACTGCTCTTATGTGACCGGGTGGAAAGACAATACAGTATATAGTATTCTTTCTCTTATATTTAAGGGGGAGGAAGGTGAGCTGAGTCAGATAATTTTTCAGATGTTACATATTATTTTAAGGAAGTGTGTCACCAGGGATTTTACCAAATTAATGTGAATGATCAATTTTGAGAAGAAGGGCCGAAAAAAGCTACACTAGAAAATTTCTGTCCCTGCCGGGGATCGAACCAAGGTCTCTCAGCTTGCAAGTCAGAACGTGTTACCACTACACCACAGGGACACTAACTTCACAGCAATTTAATTCTTAAATACCTACTGCCTGAATCGGTCCCTAACTTCCACGTGCGAACCTAGGGTTCACCCATGACCCAAACACACTTCCCAACTGCTCACACTTGCAAATGAAATTGTTTGCATCCTTGTACATAGAGATTGTGGATGTAGATAACAAACTATAATATGTCCTTCTTTGATCCTGATCTTTCTCTCTTTCTCTCTTTCTCTCCCACCATTTCTACATAACTATGTATATGCGTTCGGGCTCTCAAAGCCAAATACACCTGCTCATATGTGTATAGATATATGCGACTTTGTCTTTACTTCCTTGTTCCTCTTAATTTCACAACTCAAGGAACACGCGGATGGTTTGTTTCAAGACAGTGTGTGTGTGTGTGTGTGTGTGTGTGTGTGTGTGTGTGTGTGTGTGTGTCTGTGTGTGTGTGTGTGTGTGTCTGTGTGTGTGTGTGTATATGTATGTGTAAGTGTGTGTATATACAATATATGTGTGTGTGTGTGTGGGGGTGGATGGGTGTGTTTGTGCGCGTGTGTGTGTGTGTGTTTGTTTGTGAGTTTGTGTGTTTATGTGTGTGTGTGTGTTTGTGTGTGTGTGTGTGTGCGTGCGTGCGTGCGTGCGTGCGTGCGTGTATGTGTNGTGTGTGTGTGTGTGTGTGTGTGTGTGTGTGTGTGTGTGTGTGTATGTGTGTGTGTGTATCGGGTGACCGAATAAAAAATCTTAATTACAAGCATCAATACGTAACTTTACTAATTCAAATCTTGTGTATCTGAAACTGGGTACACACTGGCAACTGGTATTGTTTGCACATGCTGCGAATTTCAAATAGCTAGATGCAATGGTTAAATCTCAGCTAAAAAGTTAACAATTACTTATGATGACTGGCATGCTCTGCACACGGGTGCCTTGGCACGTCTGCTTTTGACATGTTATTTCTCTTTTTGAATTTATTTACTCTGAGACAAAAGTAGAGATCTAGATAAATGAATTTAGCAACAGTTATAGATCATACATTTCTGTTATTATGCGTCAAATTTATTCAGTTTTTTTTTATTCTCAACTCTTGATGTTTTGGAGTTTGTAAACCATTGTGTTTTGTGGCCACCCGGTGAAGAAGAGACAACGCACACGCGCGCTTGTATGCGTTCGTCCCCATTATTTATATCCACCATTTGTTTTGGTCTTTGATGCGAGGTGAGAACGCCAACACTGGACAGATCTCTTCCAGATTCTCCTCCTGGGTGGTAAGTAGCTCTGGGCGTATTCGAGTAAAATAATCTATTAATGTGTTTACTGTTGAAGATACGTGGTAACCGAATACATTCTGACAGTGTATTCAATTACTGCCCGATTACCGCACACAGCGGATATGCTGCAAGAAAACATGTTTCTAGAACATGTTAGTGCTTAAAATATACACTTTTTTTCATTTTCTGGCCCTTTTATGTCACCCACCCTAGTATCTATGTGAAGCAAATGACTTCTCATCCACATCCCCCTGCACCACTCCCCCCCCCTCGCCCACCCTCCACAGATGAGTGCAAATTCGGTCTCCTGATCTCCAAAGGACAAAAAATCCACAATGTCGTTCGTCGGTGGAGATGCCTGCTTGCGTTCCGCTAAATAACCACCACAAGTAATCGATTATTACTCCATTACTTGTGGCTAAAGTAATTGAGTGATCGCATTTACTAAAAAATCGAGGTATTGCGCAGGACTGGTGGTAAGATTTGTCTCATCTGGAGGAAGACCTGGAAATACAAACTTCATTCGCTCCGTTCCNGCGTTTTGCTAGGCTTATACATTCAAACGATCTGATTATTCTAAAATGGTTGGTTTTTAATCTCGCGCTGGGCTTTCATTCTGCATGAAAAAAAAAATGAAAACTGGCGGCAACAAAACTGCAGTCTTTATGTCTCACAACAAAAACCGCTAAGCCTTAAAGGGACGGGGGTAGCTATTTGCTTTACAGCCTGTTAAGTTGGTACTCTTTTTTTTCATAGAATTTAAACCGCTGGAAAGTTGCGATTTTCACCCAGCGCATGCCGCCATTACTCGTGCTGCGTGACGTCAGAAAGCGACAAAGGCTGGTAGACGATTGATCCAGATGGTTTGGGCATGTCTCCACGCCAATTTTTTTTTTTTCGCTTTTCTCGTCCTGTGACGCCATTTAGCACCACTAATAATGACGGTGTGCGCACGGTGAAAATTTTGACATTCCTACGGTGATTTCTCAGAAATGACCACGGCGGAAGATAAATGTTTGCGGTTTAAAGTTTTTGACAGAAATGATTTTTCAAACTGTGAAGCAATTTTCTACCTCTGTCCCTTTGAGTTAACAGTATATAACCGGCTGGGGTTTAATTTTGTTGAGGTCTACCATTTACTAGAGGGGGAAGACTGCTTAATCGCTTCATTGTTCCATGCTATCATGCATTTGTGATTAAGTGACAGTATTGTCTCGACTTTACAGACATACCTGTTCCTGAAACTGATGTCATTAAGGGGACTGTGATTAAGCGGTGTCTGTTATAGGCAATACTTCATAATCAGGATTGTCTCATGTGCACCTAGCAGACTGCTACAACTCAAGTTTTATTTGGTCCGTTTTGCAGTAAACAAGAACTGAAAGATATCGACAGTTTAATGTCAAAGGCAAATAAGTTTCAGATGTCAGAGATTCATGGAAATATTATTGTGGCTCAATGCGGAGTTGAAACTAAATTTGAGTAAGACAGCAGATTTAAGAATATGTCTAGAATGTGTATATCATATTTCTGGACCTTGCACAGATTTTGCTTTATATTTTGAATGGGATAAAACATACCTAGTGTTTCTCTTTTTAATTATATAAGTTTCTGAAATTGTTGTTGTTGTTGTTGTTGTTGTTGTTGTTGTTGTTGTTGTTGTTGTTGTTGTTGTTGTTGTTGTTGTTGTTGTTGTTGTTGTTGTTGTTGTTGTTGTTGCAGTCGACCGTGTTTGAGTGCAGGGTAAAAGATTTCACTTTTCATTTTTCAAATGTGTTCCTTAATTGAAATCATGGGCTGAGCTCTCATCTAATAAAATTTTAAATATTCGGATTTTCGGGCATATTAATTATGTGTCTGATAACAAAATGAGTACATGTATGTCATACGAATAAATTTGTGAATATACTCTTGAATATACCATTGATTTTTATCCTTTATAACATAATGACCCTGCAGGTCCTAACATACTGCTTTACCTTTGTTGAACTATCAGAACATCCTTATCTACACGCAGTTTCCAGACAGAGAAGGACTTTACTATTTCGAGTTTCAGTGTGCCAGTCTCTAAAAGTGTAATGAAGATCGAAATGTATTTTCGATGTTGGCATGATTAGCATTTTCACCCACCCTATCCTTATTGGTGTTAAATCAATGAAAATATTTTTAACACACAGGCGCTTTTTCATTCTTCATCTAAATTTTGATGCACAGGGAAAAAATAATATATCAACACCAATTAGACTTAAAGCTTTCTGGACAGGAATAAATAGTGAACACAGAAACCTGACATCCATGGCAAGAACCAGAAGTTTTATAAATGAGTGAAAAAAACCTACTATTATCTACGTTTACAGTCACTTTTCAACCTTTCATGGCCTTGCAAGTTGAAATTAAGTCCCTATTCCTCTCCCTATGGCCATTTGTGACTTTACAGGCACTATTTAAAAGTACATTCCTCTTTTTATGAGGTCCATTTGACATCTTCAAACCTGAACAGAGGGTTGCATAAAATGCACACGGCCCACTAATCCTTCCGCCAATCAGCATGCGTGAATTTGGGGGTGTGTCAGCTTTCCGTCTTTCTTTACGAAATTTGCCGGACTTCCGGGATTCGACCCTTGCGCCTAACTATCAGTATAGGCCCTTGAGAAAGTCCCATGATCATGCTCCTACACCATGCATAGACCTAGTACTAAACTTAGAGCATACTTAACTTGCCTGACATTGGCATCACATACACCTGACTGTTTCACTTCCTTCATGGGCAATATTAGATATAGGAGACACCTCCGCCCACAGCCTGGTTTAGGGTTAGGGACAGGATTAGGAAAGAGAAAGCACACATGACAGAAGTCGCGAACAGTGATAATTCTAGAGACTGTCCCAAGTTGGATTTTTTTTCTTAACCCTGCCCCTAACTCGAGGAGCCCATCCCAGGATTTCCTAGCTAGGGCATTAAATATGATTTTCTTTCCATAGCACATGTAATCTGAATATACCATTTGCATTTGTAGAGTGCCATTAGGTCTTTTGACCTATTAACTAGTGACAATAGGTCTTCATTGCAACATAACATAATGCATGACTCTGCGTAAGGTGACCATCATTCTGTCTAAAGTGACAGGTTTTACAAGGAACTAACGGTGATCACCATATCCCCACAATGCTTTTACAATAGTCTGAGTCAGACAGACAGTTGTTTTGGTAAGGATACCACGTTGTTTATGATATCAAGCCATATGTTAAAAATAATGTATAAAAAAAATGAAATGTGCCAAGATATTTTTCCGGCAAAACTGCAGCTACAATACTACACGCTGACTTATATTTCTTGTTCTGTTTTCCTTTAGGGATAAAAACGTTTACCTCGCCTACTGTCAGAAATGTGAAAAACGACCTCGGTCATGTTCAAGCATAGGGACGATATGCATGTTCTACTGTATTGCGTTACTTTGCCATTCGTTCTATTTCCTAATGAAGAGAGGATTTATTTTAGTCTGCGCATGCCTGGCCTGACCCCGAGCCTGCTAGCTGATTGATGATCAGCCCTTGTCGGTGCCATGATGTATCAATAGAATTCTTATTGATTATGTAATGTTCTAGCGCCATCTCGGGGCGGGCTCGGGGTCTGCAGGGCGGGAGGTGGTGGGGCGGAGATGGGAGAGTTGGATGTTTGAACTTACAACCAAATTTAGTGAAATGATCTTTTGTCAGCTGCGGTGCCTTAATGATGATCCGAGCAGAGCATAAACTTGGAGACGATTCCGGGATTGGATTGAGGCTGGGGGCGGATGGGGAATGAGAGAGTTGGGTGTTTGAACAACCGAATTTAGTGAAACGATCTTTTGTAAGCTACAGTGACCTAGTGATTATCCTCGCAGTACACAAACGTGGTGTTGTGTATGTGGATTGTTGAATGGGTGGAGGGCCAGGGCCTGTGGGGAGGAGAGGTGGGAGAGATGGGCGTTTGAAGAACCAAATTTAGTGTAAAGATCTTTTGTCAGCTGCGGTGCCTTAATGGTGATCCTAGCAGAGCATAAACATGGAGACGATTCCGGGATTGGATTGGGACCTGGGGGTGGATGGGGAATTAAAAGAGTTGTGTGTTTGAACAACCGAATTTACTGAATGATGTACTGTAAGCTGCGGTGACTTCATGATAAAGCTAGTAGCACTCAAACTAGATTGTTGATTGGATGGAGGGCTGGGCCAGCGGGAAGGGGAGATGGGACAGATGGGCGTTTGAAGAACCAAAGTTAGTGAAATTATCTTTTGTCAGCCGTGGGAACTTTAATCATGATGCCAGCAGCGCATAAACTTGGGGATGATTCGGGGGTTGGATGGGGACTAAGGGTGGAGGGGGGAAAGGAAGAGTTGGGTGTTTGAACAACTAAATTTAGTGAATGATATGTTGTAAGCTGCGGTGACCTAATGTTAATGTTAGTAGCACACAAACTTGGTGTTGATGCTTGGGGGGTGGGGTGAGGGGGGAGGGAGAGAGAAATGGTTGTTGATTGGGTAGACCTATGAGGATGAGAGGTGGGACAAATGAATGTTTGAAGAACCGAAGTTAGTGTTTTTTTTCGTAGGCTCCCATGGCCCTAATAGTAATGCCAGTAGTACACAACACAAACCTGGTGATGATTCAG
>JAWQUT010000457.1:588460-599223 GCA_033807755.1 Ellobium chinense
CACCACAAGTTCCAAATACACAATCAAATTGCCACATGTGGGTACCTTATACGTTGGATGGACTACATTACTGGTTAATTTTCCTCCTGATCGAATAATAATGAGAGTCGGGCAAACAACAAGAGATCGGTAAAAAAAAATATTGGGCGTCGTCCCACCCCTCACCCCCTCCCTCCGCGCCCACTTTGTTTTCTTTTCATTAAAAAGAAGTTCTTTAACCTTCACTGGAAAAAAAGAACTCCGAAAACAGCAGAGTTTGTAAAATAACGCCTTATCATTTAGATGATAAGAACGAAATAAAAAAAAAAAAATAGCTGCCGGCAAACTCAGGAATATATAGTTAAAAGTTCCCTCCCACTTTGCTTCCCCGCCAACGGAATCGAACATGAGACCACTCGGACAAAGAAACAATCGTTCTGCATCTCCGCCACTATACCGGAAACGCATTAATCCTTCTTAAGTTAGTACGTCCACCTCGAAGCCCCATGCGTTCGGTCGGGTCTCCTAGACGTCCGCTCGTTTGTTATTTAAATTCAGAGGGCGTTCTGGGAACCGGTCAGAGTTCCACAGGTGCCCTCCACTAGAGAATTTGTCTCCTTAGGAGAATATATGAGACCACATATCTACGCTAACCAAATTTAATCAAATTAACCTGGTGAATATTTCATTCTCATGATGTTTCAAAATTTCAAAATTTATAAAACTTTTAATAAGCTTTTGTAAAAACAAATCTCAATCAACTAAATTCAGGTCAATTGTATTATATTTTAACTATTTAAATTGAGGTTGCAGGAGCCTAATTGAAAATGCCTCTTTGGGGCATTTGACAAAATATTCTCCTCAGACTACATGAATGTTCCGAAAAGGCAAGGACTAGTCTGTAAGGGGTCCTTTGGAAAAAAATTTCGCAATTTCAGTTTACATGAAAAGGGGGTCCAAAATTTGGCATTCTTTTGCATACCAGCTGCTTGCAGAAACTGAATCCGCTTAGACCCTTGAAAAGAGCTGCCTGCCAAAAATCTTTATTTAACAAATTCACCGATGTATCTCACAACTTATGCGGTGTAGTTTTATGTTCTACAATTATTTCTACACAATCTGTCCAAAGGACAGATTTTTTACTCTGCTATTATCGACTCGGATAGTCGACACATTTTTAGCCAATTAGGCTCCTGCAACCTAAAAAACTATCTCGGCTTTTTACAGAGAAATTTGTGAATCAAGAACCAGAAATTTCTTAATTTGCCTATTAGCAAATGACAACCTACGTTTTTATTTATGTCCCTTTCTCAGAAGGGTCTTGGAAAGTTGCGTCTCTTGGAGCCGATGTAAAATGATAACTCAGGACTATGAATTTAGGTGGTTTCCTTTAGATAGTGGAGAGAGGACTGGACAAAAAAAATGGAACAGATAGGAAGTCAAAAGTGTAAAAAGGATGTGTGATGATCATACTGAATCTATGATCCGAGTTAACACCATCGAGACACTGAAAGATGCATGCTGGGAGGATGAGGCACAAAAAAGAGAATTCCATGAGTGAGCAGTTGGAGGATGTGTTAGGGTGGCACGAAAACACTAGGCTCACACGTGGAAGTTAGTGAACAATAATTATTTAGGCAGTAGGAATTTCAGGATTTTTTTCTTGCTGTGAAGTTAACGTCTTTGTGGTATAATGGCAGGATGTTCAGATTTGCAAGCTGAGACCCTGGGTTCAATTCCAGGTAGGGACAGACCATTTCCTAGTGTTAGTTGTTTGGTTGTTATTTTCGGCCCTTTATTTCAAAAATAATCTTTTACAGTACTTTGGTAAAATCACTACTGACACACTTCCCTAAATAATGTGTAACAGGTAAAAAAGAGAAATATATCAGTTTGGGCTCACACTTTAAAAATTGTTCAATTGGCTTCATTCTCTCTCCTCTACCCCCTTCAAGATCAGAAATCGAGATCTATGCCTTGTCACTCGATCACACAAGTATTAAAAGAATGGAGGAGATGCATTTAGTGAATAGAGAGAGAACAAGAAAGAAGAGGTAGAGGAGATAATATAGACATGGCAGAATCATGCAAATTCCAATTTCAAGGAATCAGCTCAGAAATTCGAGTTACTGAGGTTTTAGGGTTCGACATCATGAAGATTTTATTTGCAATAAATCCACAAAGAACTGGTACAATCAGTCCATGGACCCTGAAGGAGCTATGGGAATGGGAGCTCTTCAGGTTTGAACGTGTCCGTTGTGCAATAACGCCAGCATGTATACCAACACCAAAATTAACGACAACAAAAACAATAACAACTGCTACTACTATTGCTCCTATTACTACTACTACTACTATTACTACTACTACTACTACCATTACTACTACAACTACTACTACTCCTACTACTACTACTACTACTACTACTAAAACTACTACTACAACTACTATATGGACCGAGTTGTCCCTATAAGAGTTGTTTTTTTTTCTTTTGTGGTATTTACCTCAGACCAAGCGCCATATTTTGTAGGGAAGAAAAGTAATGATTTTTTTTTGTTTCCTGTTCAAATCTCATATTACCACTCCACTTATTCGGACCACCCGTTCAATCGCAACAGATTTCATATTACAGAATACTGTATTTCCTTTACACAGGTCAACGGGTCCTCACACGTCAATGTGTTGTTGTTGTTGTTGTTGTTGTTGTTGTTGTTGTTGTTGTTGTTGTTGTTGTTGTTGTTGTTGTTGTTGTTGGCCCGCATCTCATTATTAGGCGAAACAGGAGGAATATTAACCAGTAATGTAGTCTGTCCGACGTATAGGGTACCCAGATGTGCCTATTTGATTGTGTATTTGGACCTTGTGTCACTTTACAAGTGATGAGGCGAGAGCAGGAACGTGAGAGAATTATAAGATGAGGAGAAGCTGCAGGTGTCTTGAATGGGTAAGAGGGAGGGCACGCGAGAGGCAAATTTTAAACGACATTAGAATATTGTAGCAAAGAAGTGACTTTGTGAGTATGATATGAGTGTTTAGAAATTTAAAAAAACTCACCAGCACAGTTGTGGTTATCAGAGTTCAAGCTTGAGTCCTTCTGTACGCCAAAGACAAAAGGATGTGTTTAGGTTACATGGCCGTATGCATAATCCTTACGTTAATTAACGCACTGCGGTAACCATGGGAAATTCTGAAAACANCTTCATTCTCCCTCCTCCACCACCTTTAAGATCAGAAATGGAGAATATGCCTTGTTACCCGATCACACAAGTATTAAAAGAATGGAGGAGATGCATTTAGTGAATAGAGAGAGAACAAGAAAGAAAAGGTAGAGGAGATAATATAGACATGGCAATATCTGGCTAACTCGAGTTTTAAGGAATCAGCTCAGAAATTCGAGTTACTGAGGTTTTAGGGTTCAAAACCGTGAAGATTTTATTTGCAATAAATCCACAAAGAACTGGTACAATCAGTCCATGGACCCTGAAGGAACTATGAGAATGGGGGCTCTGCAGGTTTGGACGTGTCCTTTGTGCAATAACGCCAGCATGTACCAACACCAAAATGAACGACGACAACAACAACAACAGTTACTACTATTGTTCCTATTATTACTACTACTACTACCACTACTACTACAACTACTACCACTACTACTACTACTACTACTACTACTACTACTACTACTACTACTACTACAACTACTACTACAACTACTACTACAACTACTATATTGACCGAGTTGTCCCTAGGAGACTAATGAGAGTTGTTGTTTTTTTCTTTTGTGGTATTTACCTCAGACCAAGCGCCATATTTTGTAGGGAAGACAAGTAATGATTTTTTTCTGTTTCCTGTTCAAATCTCATATTACCACTCGACTTATTCGGACCACCCTTTCAATCGCAACAGATTTCATATTACAGAATATTGTATTTCCTTTACACAGGTCAACGGGTCCTCACACGTCAATGTGTTGTTGTTGTTGTTGTTGTTGTTGTTGTTGTTGTTGTTGTTGTTGTTGTTGTTGTTGTTGTTGGCCCGCATCTCATTATTAGGCGAAACAGGAGGAATATTAACCAGTAATGTAGTCTGTCCGACCTATAGGATACCCAGATGTGCCTATTTGATTGTGTATTTGGACCTTGTGTCACTTTACAAGTGATGAGGCGAGAGCAGGAACGTGAGAGAATTATGAGATGAGGAGAAGCTGCAGGTGTCTTGAATGGGTAAGAGGGAGGGCACGCGAGAGGCAAATTTTAAACGACATTAGAATATTGTAGCAAAGAAGTGACTTTGTGAGTATGATATGAGTGTTTAGAAATTTAAAAAAACTCACCAGCACAGTTGTGGTTATCAGAGTTCAAGCTTGAGTCCTTCTGTACGCCAAAGACAAAAGGATGTGTTTAGGTTACATGGCCGTATGCATAATCCTTACGTTAATTAACGCACTGCGGTAACCATGGGAAATTCTGAAAACATTAGTAATGTATACTGTGGTTAACGCTATACGTTAATTAACGTATATATTATGCCTACGCCAACAGATTCCTAACTGGATGAAAACATAATTTGATCAAATATCTTAGCCTTAGGAAGACATTAAAAGGAACAGAGTATGCAGAATGGGCCCCAGATTTGTTAACCTGCCAGCGAATTAGTTTGCATTCTCTCCTGATTTTGTAAACCAAATCTGAAGTTTTGGTCATTTACTTCGGTGTCGGTGAGGCCTTCTGTGCAAAGCACTCGTCATTCAGACAACTAGTAGGCTTGTTTGCGTCTTTCAGTGTATCCGTTCCGAGCTTGAAAACGAGATAAAATACCTTTATTTTAAACATAATCTATATTAATAAAACGCTTCAGCCAAATTTGTGTCACAGATTTCTTGAGAACTACGTAACGTAGAAACACGTGGTTTTCACCTAAATTCGTAGGAAAATACACAGAAAGTAACTATACACATCAGTTCTCTTTATTTTTTTCACCCTTTAAAAAAAAGAATGTGTATAGCAACGAAATACAATCTCCGATAGATCTTTTCAATCCGCCTGATTCGCCAATCGTCCAACTTTTTCACGGAGTCTAATGCATTCGTCTATGATGCCTTTCGGTGCGCTAGGTATTCTTTCGCCGCTGGTGCGTTGCCTGCCTGCCCATTTGTAAAATCTGGTGTTAGTCTTGTTTTTAATAAGCTCATTGAATGCTCCAAAGTACTGACAAAGACTTAGAGATTGTAGAATTTCTTGTAAGTGACGGTAGAGAAAACTATTTATTGCCCCAAAAAACGAAATTGGAATAGTCCTCTGTAACCTTATAAAGCATCATATTCAAGGAAAAGTTCCTTCCCCCTTCCATCCTCCGCCAACTGGAATCGAACTCAAGACTATTCGCACCATGAGACAAACGGGCTCAGTCTTTCCACCATTAGGCCAGTAAAGCACTTGCATAACATCTTTCTTTATCCTTCTTAAATTGGCAGGTGCACGCCGCTACGCCTAACGTTAGAATAGGTCTCCTTGTCGTCCGCTCGTTTGTTATTTATTTTCAGAGGGCGTTCTGGGAACCGTGCAGAGTTCACCAGTGGCCCTCCACTAGAGAATTTGTCTCCTTAGGAGAATAAATGAGGCCACATATAATGCGCTAACCAATTCTAATTGAAATAATCTGGTAAATATTTCAATCACATGATGTTTCAAAGTTTCAAAATTTATAAAACTTTTAATAAGCTTTTGTAAAAACAAAACTAAATCAACTAAATTCAGTTCAATTGTATTATTCTTTCACTTCTTGAAAAACCATCTCGGCTCTTTACAGAGAAATTTGTGAATCAAGAACCAGAAATTTCCTAATTTGCCTATTAGCAAATGACAACCTACGTTTTTATTTATGTCCCTTTCTCAGAAGGGTCTTGGAAAGTTGCGTCTCTTGGAGCCGATGTAAAATGATAACTCAGGACTATTATTTTAGGTGGTTTTCTTTAGATAGTGGCGAGAGGACTAGACAAAAAAAATGGAACAGATAGGAAATCAAAAGTGTAAAAAAGGATGTGTGATGATCTTACTGAATCTATGATCCGAGTTGACACCATCGAGACATTGAAAGATACTTGCTGGGAGGATGACTCAGTAAAAGAAAATTCCAAGAGTGAGCAGTTGGAGGGTGTGTTAGGGTGGCACGAAAACAATAGGCTCACACGTGGAAGGTAGTGAACAATAATTATTTAGGCAGTAGATATTTCAGGATATTTTTTGTTTTGCTGTGAGGTTAGCGTCTCTATGAAATAGTGGCAGGATGTTCAGATTTGCAAGCTGAGACCCTGGGTTCGATTCCAGGTAGGGACAGACCATTTTCTAGTGTTAGTTGTTGTTGTTTTTTTCGGCCCTTTAGGTTACACACGCGCAAATGAGGTCAGATGGACTGGGTTGGACTGNAATCTTTTATACTACTTCGGTAAAATCCCTGGTGACATACTTCCCTAAATAATGTGTAACAAGAAAAAAAAGAAAAAAGGGCTTACGTTTTAAAAAAATTGCTAAATTAGTTTCATTCTCCCTTCCCCACCACTTTTAAGATCAGAAATCGAGAATATGCCTTGTTACCCGATCACACAAGTATTACAAGAATGGAGGAGATGCATTTAGTGAATAGAATGAGAACAAGAAAGAGGAGGTAGAGGAGAAAAGATAGACATGGCAATATGTGGCTAACTCGAGTTTCAAGGAATCAGCTCAGAAATTCGAGTTACTGAGGTATTATGGTTCAAGATCGTGAAGATTTTATTTGCAATAAATCCACAAAGAACTGGTACAATCAGTCCATGGACCCTGATGGAGCTATGAGAATGGGGACTCTGCAAGTTTGGACGTGTCCGTTATGCAATAACGCCAGCATGTATTAACACCAAAAATAACGACAACAAAAACAACAACAACTGCAACTACTATTGCTCCTATTATTACTACTACTACTACTACTACTACTACTACTACTACTACTATTACTACCACCACCATTACTACTACTACAACTACAACTACTACTACTACAACTACTACTACAACTACTATATGAACCGAGTTGTCCCTATCAGAGTTGTTTTTTTTTCTTTTGTGGTATTTACTTCAGACCAAGCGCCATATTTTGTAGGGAAGAAAAGTAATGTTTTTTTTCTGTTTCCTGTTCAAATCTCTTATTACCACTCGACTTATTCGGACCACCCGTTCAATCGCAACATATTTCATATTACAGAATACTGTATTTCCTTTACACAGGTCAACGGGTCCTCACACGTCATTGTGTTGTTGTTGTTGTTGTTGTTGTTGTTGTTGTTGTTGTTGTTGGCCCGCATCTCATTATTTGTCGAAACAGGAGGAAAATTAACCAGTAATGTTGTCCGTCCGACGTATAGGATGTCCATATGTGGCTATTTGATTGTGTATTTGGATCTTTGTGTCACTTTACAAGTGATGAGGCGAGAGCAAGAACGTGAGAGAATTATGAGATGAGGAGAAGCTGCAGGAGTCTTGAGGGGGTGAAAGAGAGAGAGCACGCGAGAGGCAAATTTTAAACGACGATAGATTATTGTAACAAAGAGGTGACTTTGTGAGTATGCTATGATTGTTTAGAAATTTTAAAAAACTCACCAGCATAGTTGTGGTTATCAGAGTTCAAGCCTAAGTCCTTCTGTACGCCAAAGACAAAAGGATGTGTTTAGGTTACATGGTCATATGCATAATCCTTACGTTAATTAACGCATTGCGGTAACCATGGGAAATTCTTAAAACATTAGTAATGTATACTGTAGTTAACGCAATACGTTAATTAACATATATATTATGCATACGCCAACAGATTCCTAACTGGAGTGAAAACATGGTTTGATCAAATATCTTAGCCTTAGGAAGACATTAAAAAGAACAGATTATGCAGAATGGGCCCCAACTTTCTTAACCTGCCAGTGAATTAGTTTGCATTCTCTCCTGATTTTGTAAACCAAACCTGAAGTTTTGGTCACTTATTTTGGTTTCGGTGAGGCCTTCTGTGCAAAGCACTTGTCATTCAGAAAACTAGTAGGCATGTTTACGTCTTTCAGTGCATCGGTTCCGAGCTTGAAAATGCGATAAAATACCTGTTTTTTATACATCATTTTTACTAAGTTCATTGAATGCTGCAAAGTACTGACAAAGACTTAGAGATTGTAGAATTTCTTGTAAGTGACGGTAGAGAAAACTATTTATTGCCTCAAAAAAGGAGATTGGAATAGGCCTCTGTAACCTTATAAAGCATCATATTCAAGGAGAAGTTCCTTCCCCCTTCCATCCTCCGCCAACAGGAATCGAACACAAGACTATTCGCACCATGAGACAAACGCGCTCAATCTTTCAACCATTAGACCAGTATAACACTTGCATAACATCTTTCTTTATCCTTCTTAAATTGGCAGGTGCACGCCGCACGTTAGAATAGGTCTCCTTGACGTCCGCTCGTTTGTTATTTATTTTCAGAGGGCGTTCTGGGAACCGTTCATAGCTACCCAGTGGCCCTCCACTAGAGAATTTCTCTCCTTAGGAGAATAAATGAGACCACATATCATACGCTAACCAATTCTAATTGAAATAATCTGGTAAATATTTCAATCACATGATGTTTCAAAGTTTCAAAATTTATAAAACTTTTAATAAGCTTTTGTAAAAACAAAACTAAATAAACTAAATTCAGTTCAACTGTATTATTTTTTCACTTCTTGAAAAACTATCTCGGCTCTTTACAGAGAAATTTGTGGACCAAGACCAGAAATTTCTTAATTTGCCTATTAGCAAATGACAACCTACGTTTTTATTTATGTCCCTTACTCAGAAGGGTCCTGGAAAGTTGCGTCTCTTGGAGCCGATATAAAATGATAACTCAGGACTATGATTTCGTTGGTTTGCTTTAGACCAGTGAGGATAAAAATAAGAGGCCTGGATAAAAAAAATGGAACAGATAGGAAGTCAAACATGTAAAAAGGATGTGTGATGATCATACTGAATCTATGATCCGAATTGACACCATCAAGACAGTGAAAGATAGACAACATGCTGAGAGGATGAGGCAGTAAAAGAGAATTCCAAGAGTGAGCAGTTGGAGGGTGTGTTAGGGTGGCACGAATACACTAGGTTCACACGTGGAAGTTAGTGAACAATAATTATTTAGGCAATAGATATTTCAGGATTTTTTTTCCTGTGAAGTTAGCGTCCCTATGGTATAGTGGCAGCATATTCAGATTTGCAAGCTGGGATCCTGGGTTCGACTCTCGGTAGGGACAGACCATTTTCGAGTGTTTGGTTTTTTCCGGCCCTTCTTCTCAAAAATGATCTTTTAAAGTAATTTGGTAAAATCCCTGGTGACACACATCCTTAAATAATGTGTCACATGAAAAAAAAAAAGAAAAACATATCAGTTTCGGCTAACATTTAAAAAAATGATCAAATTGCCTTCATTCTCTCTCCTCCACCCCCTTTAAGATCAGAAATGGAGATTATGCCTTGTTATCCGATCACACAAGTATTACAAGAATGAAGGAGATACATTTAGTAAGAGAACAAGAAAGAAGAGGTAGAGGAGATAATATAAACATGGCAAAAACTTGTAAACTCCAATTTCAAGTAATCAGCTCAGAAATTCGAGTTACTGAGGTTTTAGGGCTCGAGATCGTGAAGATTTAATTTGCCATAAATCCACAAAGAACTGGTACAATCAGTCCATGGACCCTGAAGGAGCTATGAGAATGGGGGCTCTGCAGGTTTGGACTTGTCCGTTGTGCAATAACGCCAGCATGTACCAACACCAAAAATAACGACAACAAAAACAACAACAACTGCTACTACTATTGCTCCTATAACTACTACTACTATTACTACTACTACCATTATTTCTACTACAACTACTACTACTACTACTATTACTACTACTACCATTACTACTACAACTACTACTACTACTACAACAACTACTACTACTACAATTACTAAGTGGACCGAGTTGTCCCTATGAGAGTTGTTTTTTCTTTCGTGGTACTTACCTCAGACCAAGCGCCATATTTTGTAGGGAAGAAAATTAATGATTTTTTTTCTGTTTCCTGTTCAAATCTCTTATTACCACTCGACTTATTCGGACCACCCGTTCAATCGCAACAGATTTCATATTACAGAATACTGTATTTCCTTTACACAGGTAAACGGGTCCTCACACGTCATTGTGTTGTTGTTGTTGTTGTTGTTGTTGTTGTTGTTGTTGTTGTTGTTGTTGTTGTTGTTGTTTGCCCGCATCTCATTATTCGTCGAAACAGGAGGAAAATTAACCAGTAATGTTGTCCGTCCGACATACAGGGTGCCCATATGTGGCTATTTGATTGTGTATTTGGACCTTGTGTCACTTTACAAGTGATGAGGCGAGAGCAGGAACGTGAGAGAATTTATGAGATGAGGAGAAGCTGCAGGTGTCTTCAGGGGGTAAGAGGGAGAGCACGCGAGAGGCAAATTTTAGACGACATTAGATTATTGTAGCAAAGAGGTGACTTTGTGAGTATGATATGAGTATGATATGATTGTTTAGAAATTTAAAAAAAACTCACTGGCACAGTTGTGGTTATCAGAGTTCAAGCTTGAGTCTCTCTTTACGCCAAAGACAAAAGGATGCGTTTAGGTTACATGGCCGTATGCATAATCCTTACGTTAATTAACGCACAGCGGTAACCATGGGAAATTCTGAAAACATTAGTAGTGTATACTGTGGTTAGCGCAATACGTTAA
>JAWQUT010000458.1:0-21182 GCA_033807755.1 Ellobium chinense
TGAGGTTTGCACGAAAGAGAGCAACAGAAAGGAGGGAAAATCATTCAATATATACACGTGATCTATTGATCAAAGTACAAAGCGAGGATAAATATTTCGTGTCATTGATGAGTTGTGTTCTAACAACCCGAGAACCTCGCACAAACAGTTTTGGCGGTCTAAAGTCTAGACTGCCATTCGGCAACCTACTTTTGTAGAGGGCATTTCGTACTCTAAAGCGCATTGACAAGACATGGCTCCGCTTTCTTTACCAAGCGATTAAAATTGTGATGGAATCTGTAAGTATTTTTACTATCATTATACAGTTATGAAGGAATAAATGTAAAGGAAGGATTTCCACATATGGGCCATTCTACAACGTGCTTCTGACCCGTACCAATAAAGAAAGATGATTTTGATGGGATTGATATAACATAAAGTGGCCTGGATTTTTTTTTTTTTTTGTGAGGACACATAAGCAAGAAAAGTAGTCTTTTTCAGATCTTGCAATCTCGTTTTTCTCTGCATGTTGTGGGATGGCACACATTATTGAAATCCTTCCCATGCAATTAATATCGAAAATAAATGTTGATAATTGCATTGCCATTTAACAGTAGGAGGCCGATGGTCTTTTGGTAGACTAGACTAAATCTACATAGTCTAGGTCTAAAAATATCACACTGACATACATAAGTGCCTAGCAAAAGACCATCACTCTTGGGTCACCGACCCAGTGATACCAATGAACGTTCACAACCAAACCGAGGACTGCTGGTAAAAAACCTATTATCGTGATTTCGATTCTATACTACTGTTGTACTGTAAATTAGTGTAAAGGAAAGAAGTTCAGCTACAATTCCCTCAGATTACCACTTTGTAAAGTGAGTACGGCTTTCTCTAACGACAGCACCGACTCCATGACTTGTCTACGACTAAATGAACTGCATCATCGGTGCTGTTGTTAGAGACAGCCATGAGGACTTGACTCTAGACAGCGAAAGATTGTCAGAATGCTAGTCAGCAGCGCCTATAAATAGCACGTGCACTGTGTGCTCCGCAGAGATTTGAGAAAGTCCTAGAGTCATCAGACCTTTCATTGTGATATTGATCTGTACTCAAAACAATGTACTTACATAGATGTAATCATTAACCGTAGTCAACGGTCAGTAGCTTTTATATGAGACTTATTAACTGCATTATTATATCTAATTCAGGAGGGGAAAAGAGTGAGAAACCACCTGGTGCACGCCTTTCATTGTGATAATGCACGTGAATGTGCCAGTGCACTGTGAACATGTGTGAAGTTAGTAGTTATAGTGCTAAAATGTCCATGTGCTGTCCCGTTGCATTTTGCATTTTGCCCATGTACCACATCTGTGATCTGGGCTTATTGTTGATATTGATCTAGACTATACACAGAACAGTCTACTGGACATATATACAGATTTAATGATTAAAATTAGGAATAACATAAGGTACGGTTAGCGAGTGTCTCCTTTTTAACACGTGCCCTGTTACAACATTCTGTTTCATTATTCTATTTGTTGGTACAAATCTATATATTAGATGTACTTGACTGTAATGTTTGTTAAAATAATTTGCTAAAGACATCTAATTATGCTTAATAGAACCTTCTCCGCAGTCCTTCCTAGGAGTTCACAAATTACTGAATTTTTATGGTAATGTAAATAGCAATATTTCCATTATATTCTTTTTTCGTCTTCAGGCTCCGCGATGGCAATGTCTCTCTCTCTATCTCTCTCTCTCATCTCTCCCTCTCTCTCTCTCTCATCTCTTTCTCTGATCTCTCTCTCACTCGCTGATCCCTCTCTCTTTCTCTCTGATCTCTCTCTGTCTCAGATCTCTCTCTCTCTGTCTCCCTCTCTCTGTGATCTCTCTCTCTCTCTCTGATCTCTCTCTCTCTCTCTCTCTCTGATATCTCTCTCTGTGTGATCTCTCTCTCTTTCTCTCTCTTTCTCTCTCTCTCTGATCTCTCTATCTCCCTCTCTCTCTCTCTGATCTCTCTCTCTCTCTCTGATCTTTCTCTCTCTGATCTCTCTCTCTCTCTGATCTCTCTCTCTCTGATCTCTCTCTCTCTCTGATCTCTCTCTCTCTGATCTCTCTCTCTCTCTCTCTCTCTCTCTCTATGTGTGTGTGCATATTGTGGGCGTGCGCGCATAAGGGTGTACGTTGCAGGTATGGAGCGCATAAGAAAATGTTTTCAGAGAGCAATGAAGGCATTTTCATACTTCTGTGACCCGACTATAGATCTATCACTAACAGCAGAAGGATGGCATCAGAAAAAAAAAAAAAGAATGCTTACACTGGGGTATAGTAATTGCCGAAAGGGGAGCTATATCCTGGCAAACACTTACTTATAACAGAACATAAATTTACCCCAAAAACAAGATTAGTATGGTAATATGGACCACAAATAATTGGATCAGAAAAAAAGAGAGGCTGTCACAGCTAAGGGACATAACTCACATCACTCTCAATGACTTCCTGCGGCGACGAGAGGCTTGGTCAAACTTGGAGTAGACTGTCTAGTTCTAGACTGGATCGATCGCAGATTTTGCATGTAATCCACAGATTCAGTTCACTTCGTAATTCTGTAATGTGATCATCATAAAATATACGTTTGTTGGAGGGAAGGGTCTAGTAGACAACAGGCTGAACAGGAAAATCTTGTCTAGTGAGTAGAGGATTGAGGTGTGGAATCTGTCGTTGGCAGTGGCGGCACAGGCATTGGTCTTGTCAATCTTAGAGATAGACTACTGAAGTAATTTGGTCGCTGATGGAGCAGGGCCCTAAATTAAAGAGGCCATGATATTAACAAGGACTCTCAGCTTTCTCTAACAACCGCACCGATTTAGTCGAAAATATCGATTGCGATATAATTATTATAATAATTTAATATAATTATTTATTCGATATTTAAATTTGATACTAATAATTGAAACCATGTACTATGTACTATGCCCCTCCGTCGGTTCGCGTGCTCAAGTGCCTTTATTGATTGATGCAATTCATTAAGTTATATGCCTCGCCTCCCTGCAGTGCGTGGTCCCCAATATCTGACTGTCTTATATTACTCTAAGAACAACACCGATAGCTAAGATTTTGCACTCTTTGCTCTAATTAAAAGTCCTTGTTTTTCTGAGATCGGTGCTGTCGTTGGACTAACACATTATTCACGAGGGCACAGATAGCTAAGATTTTGCTCCCTTCGCGCTATATGTAAAAGTCATTGTTTTTCTGAGATTGGTGCTGTCATTGGAATAATATATAGGGAGATGAAATGAAAAATTTGCGGGTTACAGTAGTGTCTGAAAGAGAGACAAAGGTGTTTCTTTTGGGAACAACAATAGAAAAAAATGGGGCTTGGGTTTTTTTTTTTTGGGGGGGGGGGAAGTTAAGGTAAAGATACGTGAAGATTGGCGGTACTTTCATTGGACTGATACATTACTCTAATGACAGCACTGATAGCTACGATTTTGCTCTCTTCATGCTATGTAAAAGTCATTGTTTTTCTGAGATTGGTGCTGTTGTTGGAATAATATATAGGGTGACGAAATGAAAAAGTCCCGGGTTACAGTAGTGTCTGAAAGAGAGAAAAGGGTTTTTCTTTTGGGACAACAATAGAAAAAAATGGGGCTTGATTTTTTTTGGGGGGGGGAAGTAATCATAGTAATGGTAAAGATGCGTGAAGATTGGTGGTGCTGTCGTTGGACTAATACATTACTCGAACGACGGCATGCCTGGCACCGATAGCTACGATTTTGCTCTCTTCGTGCTATGTAAAAGCCATTGTTTTTCTGAGAGCAGTGCTATTGTTGGAGTAATATATTGGGTGACGAAATGAAAAATTCCCAGGTTACAGTAGTGTCTGAAAGAGAGAAAATGGATTTTCTTTTGGGGACAACAATAGACAAAAATGGGGCTTGGTTTTTATGGGGGGAAAGTTAAGGATATGCGTGAAGATCGGCGGTGCTGTCGTTAGACTAATACATTACTCTAACGAGGGCACCTATAGCTAGGAGTAATATACAGGGTGACTGGGGTGGATGACTAAATGAATTGCATTCCTGGGAAAGATGCGTCAAGATCAGCGGTGCTTTCGTTGGAGTAATAACTAATATAGGGTGACTGGGGTGGATGACTAAATGAATTGCATTCCCGGGAAAGATGCGTACTGCCACCATTGTTTTATCATTGAAGAAAGTCAGGATCTCCCGTGGTCCAGCGGACAGCACTTGGAACTAACAAGATGTCTGGTACTGTTTGTCACAAAGTGACGGGAAATGGGAAGCAAAACGAAGATGTTAGGCTAGTACCGCACGCGGGCCTGCGAGGGACAAAGATGGGACTAGCCGTGGGAACGTACGGCTCCGTTTAACTTTAATGAATGGCCTGCCTCGACTGTGTGATGAGCAGCACACGCCACCTGCAATATAGTCTTTGCCTTCAAATGACACAACAAGCCATGTTTTGGTAATCGAAAGTACTCAGTATCAGTGAAATGCTATATATGATATCGAAAATCATATCGAATGAATCGGCGCTGTTGTTAGAGTGGTTGATGCAGTGATTCTCATCAGTGTTTTTATTCAATGGGCTGATCCTAGCTGAAATTTGGATCAGAGCACTCCTTATATATGAGACTTTTACAGGCAAGGGGTGCACAGAATAGTGTTAGGGCGAAAAATCACCCTTTGGACAGACAATAGACATCATCATCTTCTCTTGGAATTAAATTCTGAAAAGGCTAATTTCCAAGACCTGACTAAGGGCCAGAAAGAGTGTCAGCTAAAATGGCAATTTTTTTGGCCTTCCTAAGGCTATCCTTCCTTCTTCCTTGCCCCATATTCAGTACTTATGGTTACCTAACTACAAGGTCCCATTTTAAATGAATGATGAAGGCTAGAGAACCAGTGGGTTGTGTTCTGATGCATCAAATATACATCTCCAGGCATTGTTCACAGCATGAATTTCAGGGAACATCAACTTTTTTTTACATTCATTTAGATCTAGTTCTGCTGAAATTCACTAAATGTTAATTCTTGGTTACTTAATATTTCACAGGAGCTAGAGATTAGAGATGGCCTCAAAAGTGAGAAGGAGGCTTTGTGAAAACTGCCACTATAACAACAGCATGAGCATTAAAGACAGCAATAAAACATGCAATGGGGATGACCAGCTGAATAAACAGTCAACAAGCAGTTCTGACATTGTAATCACTGTCACAGAAAAACAGCCAACTATTGATACTGAAGTTACAGTCATAATCTTGGGGTAAGTTTGATAATTTTACTTAGTTCTAATTCAGACATGATAACAATTAGCAAGGTGTTGTTGGACATGTGATTTGACAAGCATGTGTGTGCTGCTGGATTGAAAACACAAGATAGCAGGATATCAATAATTATACATAGCTATTTTGTCAATTCAGTATTTTCTATAGATTGCACAATCGCGTGATTCAACCCTAAAATTTAACCCCCCTAACCCCCTTCCATCCCCCCACCAAAAAAAAAAAAAAGATACTTTGAATGCATGCCAGTCTCCCCTTCTTTCTTGCACTTCATAGTTTGCATTGAGGAAAACTTAAAATCCCTCTAAAACTTACAAACTCCCACATAAATCATGACAACTGGGTTAATGTTTCCCCAGCTTGTATGACTTGGAGAAGCACTGCAATGTTTCATTGTTCCACTACCTTTGAGTGTTCAGCTGAATTAGGTTAATTTTTATGGTTAAGACCAGTTGTTGGTTGGAGGCCAATTTCATTAAAGCACATTCACAGGTTAAGTCATGGAACTCCCAAATAACAAGAAACTTAAGGAGCACCCTAAAAGGAGTGTGCTTTTGTATTCCAAACTTACTGTATGTCCATCGCAAAGAGCAAGATTTCTCTTAGGAAATCAGTACCTCAGCTTGCATGTGCAGGATTTTGCCAAATTGACATAAAACACTTGTAAACCGAGATAAAGAAAGGGACAGGGGTAGTTATTTGCATCAGCTATGTAAATAAGATTTACAAGGGATGGGTATTTGCTTCACAGCCTTAAAATATCTACAGTATTTTTTTCATAAATTTTAAGCTGTTAAAATTTTTCCTTTCACCTGACAGTAAATTAAAAAAAAAACATCAGGAATGTTGGGAATGTCATTCTGCATGCGGTACCATTACATATGCTGCATCATGTCAAAAAGCAAGATAGGCTACCAGACGATTGATCTAGATTGTTTCATTGTTTGAATATGCAGCTGCACCAATCATGTGCTAGACTAACATTTCTCACTTTATAACGTCAGGCAGCAAAAGTAACTGCATCATATGCAGGTTGAAAATCTCAACATTCCAGTGGTGTTTTCTCACAAATGGTCAATCGGACGGAGAGTGTACAGTTTGAAGGTTTTGAACATTTATTTTTGAATTTTTTAAGCTCTGAAGCAAATATCTATCTATCCCTGTGCCTTTACAAGATGTTGGGATACTGATCATGGATCTCTGTCACTGAGATGAGCACTAGGCTGTGTAACATTATTTGCTTCATGTGGAGCAACAGCCACTGTGGAGAGTATGGTGAAATACTTTTCCCAAAAGTTGTGATATTCCCCTAAACAGGTGGGTTTTACAAAAATGAGTGGCAGTTTCTCCCTAATAGATCATTTTTAGAATATGCCTTAATGATGAAGTATTATATACAGTGGAACCCGCTTAAGCGGGACGGCTCCGTTCCCGACGAATCGTCCCTCTTAAGCGGGCGTCCCGCTTAGGCGGACTATCCATTATAAAGCGATTTCTTAGCTAGTTTGTGCGTTTTATTCAAGTTAAGGGATAACCATTACTTGTTGCTAGTGAGGTGTGACAACAGAGTAAGATTTAAATTGTATCTGTACTGTTTAAAATATACTTATTGCAGTCTAACTGCGTTTTCAGTAGACTTGCAGAACATTATTCTTTGCGGGGAATGGGATTTTTGGTTGGTTTCAAAGAAGCACCTAAGCCTTCTCACCATTCTCCTTTGAAAATTAAAAAAAAAAATTCTTTTACAGACCAGGACATGTCTACATCAGAGGGAAAGAAAGAATACATGTTAAAATAAAACTGGAGAGAATATGAAAGGTCTAACATCTCTGAAGTCGAGATGTTCGCCGCCCCCCCCCCCTTTCCCATTCAAGTGATCAGAAATAATTTGGGATCAAATTTGCATGATCGTAAACACCGGCAAAGATAAGCGTCACACTTCTCGCTCCACATCTGGCCAGAGCGCGACGCGAGCGGCGTGTGTCAAAAAGCCTTTACGCAATGCGAATGATGGTCATGCCTATGTGACCGACACCCTGGCTGAGTGTTGTGCAATAGCGCAGGTAAGGCTCGTAAGTGTCAATCACTGCCTAAGCTGAAGAAAGGATAAAGTGTGGCTGACAGGGGGCGGGGCTTACTTAATCCTGATCCGTTGATGCTTGCGCGGGTTAAATGACCAGCGGCTAGGATGTCCACTCTGATTCGTCCATGCGTGCGCCGAGGGGTCAACTGCCCGACAGAGGGCTATAGGGAGGTTGTGTCAATCACTTCTCAGCTAACGTAAGGGGGGGGGGGATCAGGGCCGTCGGTACAAGCTTCTTTGTAGCTCTCAGGTTTTCAGCTGATGGGCAAAGGTACGAGACACAGTACGATAGTGACAATTTGCAGCATTCCTGTCAAGAAACAGCGTGTATATTATGGAAATCTGGCTCCAAGTCGTCTCGCTTAAGCGGGTTGCCGTCCCGCTCACATGTATAGATTTAAATAGCAAAAATTCCGTTCCCCATGCATTCGTCTCACTTAAGCGGGCGTCCCGCTCACGCGTGTCCCGCTTAAGCGGGTTCCACTGTATATCAAAATAAAGGTCTTTCCATTTGGAATCTGCCATTTCATTTATTGGGATAGCAAATAGTTTTTTTAAAAAGATATTGCTGAACTATAAAAATATAATGTTAATGACCAGTCTGAAGAGAAAAGTAGACCAGTTATTCCTGTGCTGTAATTTTAATGGATCTAGAAGAGACTGAATTTTATTATTTCAACATAAATTTTATGAAGTTACCCTGAAATTAATATAGAAAATACATAATTAAATAAATATAACAATCTATTTTCAAGTTTTTTTTCTCAAAGTTGACTCTGTAAGAAGGATATAAAAATAAAAATTCTCAATTTTGAGATGACCCCCTTTACAACAAATATTTCCCTTTAATAGGCGACTCTTAGAAAAACATAGACAGACTGAGAAATGTGCTTCATTCAGCAAAAATATTTAAACAATGATTAATTTACTGCTTATTCTTAGCCTGTCTTTGTCTCAACACAGTTAAACAGTTTCAACTTTGGCTTCTTAACAAATGTAACCAAATGAGAGCAGAAAATTACCTCAGTGTCTCAGAAACTGTAGACAGACTTCTTAGCAATTCATAGTAATTTAGTTTTATGTACATCCTGTTGCAAGTCAGTACACATTTATTGTATGTTCAATAATCCTCACCCATGTCTGAACATTTTATCACTAAAGGAGGCATGTGTCTGAAGAAAGTAAGAAAAGCATGATAAATTTGAGAATCTATGAATTGGAGGCAGACATCAGTAATTCGTATCTGATTTTCAAACATACAAAAGATGTTTCCTTGGATAACATTAAATAAATTTTTTATAAATCTGAAAGGACATTCACTGAACTACCAGAGAAAAATCCAAAGAGGTATCCTCATTGTTACATTTTGCAACTATAGCATGCACAAAGCAATACCCTTTTCTTGGGGAAGTTTTGTCTGTCTCAAAATCTGAGCTTTACAAAATAAAAATGCTCATAAATATCAAAAGCTTTGTCAGAGCCTAACAGATTTATGCATTCTATCTCCTTACTACCCCCAACGTCAAAGGCAGGTGATTATAGTCACTAGAATATGTGGAACAGCATCATACAAGCACTGACATGCTTATCTTCTACCACTCATTCTGTGAAACATGCCTATAGCATACAGTGGGGGTGCCTCATCACTGGCCTGGATCAAAATATGGCCAGCCAAGACAATTAAACAAAGGCACTGTTGAGTGTTATAAATCATTAAGTGAAATGTATTATTATGAAACTTGCACTTACCTTTTAAATGTGGCCGTCACAAAATGACGGACATAATAATTTTGCTTTTTCTTAAAAGGTTGGGCATCCATGGCATACAGCATGGTGGTTAGATATTATTTCAAACAAGAGAAGTGATAACTGATGGAGAGGCCACAAAGTATATAGTCAATTTTGCCTAACAGTAATTTCTCAGGATCACGAAAATAATTGAGATGAAGCAGCTCTGTTGCTTTTGACCATTTCTTGTATTGGGGAGTGGGCGACTCGATGGTCTGAGATCTGTTACTTGGTAGCACTATGTCTTAATTCTGTTGCTTAATAAAGCCCAGCCCCAATAATGCTAATATGTAAAAAGGGTTGCATATTGACCTCTGCTGTAATTGAAGAGCATTTTTCCAAAACTTGGTATATGGTCTCAAAATATTTGAGATTAAGGAAAATTACATTAAGGTAATTGCTCTTTACACAAATATATTTTTATTTACTATTAAATGATGTAAAGTTTGAAGGAGTGCAGATTTTGAGTTCAAGTTTTGAATGAATTAACACAGGAATGCATGTTTGAGTACACCACCAACTCGTATTTTGATGAAAGTGCAGTTACTGAGTTTAGGAAAAATGCTCTTCAATTGGTTGTCGCATCAAATGTGTGAAATGTACCATCACAGCAATCTACTGATAAGGATCTTTAATCTAGGCTGTCCTCATCATGTCTGAGATAACCATCATAGTGTGAAAAGGTGTCTAGATGGCCATTTGAGGGCCCATGATAGTCCTTTCATTCTCATGATCTTCTTGTTGGTGGATATTATGCCAACCAGGTCTGCCCTTAGTCTCTCTTGTAGCATTGTTTCAGTGATCTGTAGATTGGTAAATTTAATTAATCACTCTGTCACTGATCTTTCCATTTATGCTAGCCAATAAGTTGCAGTTATCTGCAGTAAGTTGTGATCATCCAGAGAGTTATATATAAAAACAAAAAGTTTTTGAAAAATGTGATGATTAAGTGGGAGGTGATTATGCGGAGTTGATTGTATGTACCACTTGAAATTTTAGCTCACAATCCTGAAGGACCAGAGAAAGCCGAACCAAAAATATTTTCTGACCCCAAACTCTGTAAACTCATCCCCATCTTTTAACTGTACCCACTCTCTGAATAGGACCATCCTACTCAAGAGTACAATAAATAAAGCCATTTCTACTACTGTCAGTGGCATCCACACCAGCAGGCATTTCTATACATAAAATTTCTGTAAGGACAGTCTTAATATGAGATGGTCATAGAGATATGAATGCAAGAGATACTTGAAAACTTCAGGGTCCACCCTCCCTCTGAAAGGAATGAGTGAATTCAACATCTTGAACCCAGAAAAAGATTTTTTCTTTATGATATTAGCACTCATGATACTACATTTCCATCTAAGTTTGCCTAGGAATAGGATATCAGTAGGATAGGTGCTTTTACTGCCTTGCTATGAATCTTGCTTACAGAACACCTTGATGCTGGGTTATCTATATATTGCACACATTTCCCAAATTTCTACTCCATTTTCTTTAACACAAAGAGTTGGTTTGAATATGTGGCGCTGTCTCCTCTACATGGGTTAAGATTCATTTGAAGAGTTCTAGGAAGGTCATTTTTTTTTTGTGTTCATTTTTAATTTTTTTTTGACTCATATGACAGGGAATATAAATCGTACGCAATTCTGTTAATGCCCAGTTTTCTCTTCCACAAGATATGGGAAAAAGATAATAGTAGTAATAATGATAGTTATTATGCTATAATGACGGAGCTGAGAATGATATGAATAGTGTAGACGGTACTGCAAATAATAGGTGTTCTCTGAATTGCTATGCTCCACTTTGACAAGCTGGATATCAGACCTCTAGAAGGTCGTTATGATCCAGCACTCTCTATCACTGATCTCTGGGTTGCTGGCTTGCAGCAGGTCCAGATACTAAGCCTGTTACTTTGATAGCGGACACTGCTTTGTGAAGCTATACTTACTTGGACGGTCCATGAAGGGAGAATTGCTTTAGAAAGTTCATATAGAGAAGATTATTTTATAACTGGTCTTTCATTCATCTGTTCACAGGATAGGCAAGTCTAGCAAAGGTCGATACACAAGGGATGGCAGCAGATATTGCCCTTACAACAGTCGAAGAAGAAACAGCAAAAGCCACAGTGTCAGTGAGATCATAAACTGGGACATCTGCAATATTCTAATTCAGGGACAGAGCTCTCCCGGTTATGTTGACATGAATTGCAACGATCAAAATGATAAGAACTACAACTATAGAAATAGAGTTTATACTGATATTCCACAGTGGTTGAGAAGGTCACCCAGTCATGAGGTGAATAACAGGGTGAGCTATTGTGAAAAGTGGTACAGTAGTGAGAACCATTATGTTCACAAGGTAATGGACTGGATGGACAGGAATAATAGAGAATTTAAAAAGTCCTGTTGTAATAGAACTAACAAGAACCATTTCAGCAGAAAGTTCAATAACTGCAGAAAAACAGAAATGTACAGAAGGTGGGGAACAAGAGAAATAACACAAAGACTATACAGAGCTGCTGCTTATGAAGAATCTCAACCAAGGGACAAAATAGACTACAAACACAGGAAACGGCAAATTCAGAAGACAGTACAATTTATGCCAGTCAACAACAGGTATCAGCATAAATGAGACTGGACAGAGTCAGCTGCAAGTGGAGGAGATGCCAAATCCCTGACAGCATTTGAAGCTGCTGCTAACCTGTTTCAAGTGGCTGGTGAGATGGTAGAAACGAGAGAAATGAAATTCAGAAGAGTGTAAAAGTTTTGTTGGCTGTAGCAGTGTGAGATGTTACAAAGCTGATAGACAATTAAGTTGCAACATACATAAGACATGAACAAGTACAACAGCAAGCAGACATGATGCTATATGATGATTACAGCTGTAGTCTCTGATAGTAATTGTGGCTGCATAAGGTGGCAAACACTAGAAATAACAAATTCAGATAGGAGTACAAACTTATGGCTAGCTAAAATAGTTTTTAATAGCTACAGTGGCTGAGAACAGTAACAAGCAGTTACAATAAGACAATTTGAACAGGTGCAAGTGGAAGTGCAAGTAGAGGATTACTATAGCTCTGACAGCACTAGAAGCTGTGCAAGAGGATAAAAAAAAAAAAATTAACAAATTCAGAAAGGCATACAACATTTGGTCAGAAACAGCAGTTTCTTATAGCTACAGCGGCTGAGAATAATAACAAGCTGCTACATAAATAAGACAATGAACAGTTGCAAGTGCAAGTAGAGGATTCCCTACAGCTCTGACAGCATTAAGAGGTGTACATGATGACAAAAAAAAAAAAAAAACCAGAAAGACATACAAACTTCTGACAGCTGCAGCATTCTCAGGCTAATTTGAGTGAGAGACAAATAAGTTGTTATAGAAATAGGTCAGTGAAGTGGGGCAACAGCAAGCAGAGGAGATGTCACAACCCTGACAGCATGTGGAACTGTACAAGCAACAAATTCAAGAAACAGTAAATTAAGAAGACTGTATCATGATATGATAGCTGCAACAGTATACATAGTTACAGCAGCCAAGAGGTGTGTTGCGGCATAAAAAAAGTCAGTGAACATTAGCAACGGTAAATGGAGGAGATAATATAGCCATGACAACATTTGAAGCTGCTGCTAACCAGTGCCAAAAAAATAGACTAAAGAGTTAACACAAGCAGCAAGTTCAAAAGACTGCATTATATATGGCAGGTATGACAGCAATGAGAAAATAACAAGTGATGCATTAGAGACATTGTAGTGTTTGGAGCTAAACAGTTTCAATACATAGACAAGCAAAACATACAAGAAACAGCAAACTGAGAAGACATTATCAACATGTTCCACTTCAGGCAAGTGGTAAAAATCCTGCAGCATTTGGAGCTGCTGCAAACCTAGAGCCGGTGCATAGACAAGTCTAGCATTCACAAAATGGCAAACTGAGAATACCATGTCAACTTGTACATGGTATGGTGGTACAAACTGCTATTACAGTAATGAGCAACAAGTTCCGGAGAAACAGTAATAAGTTACAGCATAAATGCAAGTGGTAGAGCTGCTACAGCATCTGGGGCTACTGCTAACCCAGTATCAGCCCACATACAAGTATAGCAAGAAACAGCAAACTGAGAGCACACTGTCAACATGGATACGCTGTGGTAATACAGACTCCGAGTTTGCAGGTTTCAACATGGTCACCAGGGAGTCATGACCCACATGTGGCCCTGACCCATTAAGAGTGCCAGAAAATCAAAAGGGCTGAAATACTCGTTAGACAGGGATGTCTTCCTTTGAGAATCTTTTATTGCCTTGCCCTCTGAGTAAGGGAGCTTCCTCTCTCAGCAATGAACCAACATGCTAAAACATAAGGCAGTGATTGACGGCAACTTCAAGAACGAACAACGTTGCAGCCCTAATAGCATTTGGATCTGCTGCTGTCCAGCACCAGCAGTACCAGTGCATAGACCAGAAGAGGAACAGCAAACTGAGAAGACAGCACCAACATTTGCCTATTGCAGCACACTGTCACAGTAGCAGGGAGCCAACCAAGGCGTCGGGTACCAACAACAGCAGGCAGAGATGCTCCAGCCATGATAGCATCTGGAGCTTTTGAATAGCCAAAACAGCAGACACTAAAAGCATCAGTTTCTAAGAACAGTACAAATTTACAACAGCTTGAAATGAGACAGTAACCAGGAACAGTGAACACTCAATGTTACAAGTTTCATTTCATATGACTGTCACTTGCCTTGTCTACAGTGATTAGGCATACAAAAAAGCATATATCTTAAACTTTGTTTATAGACAATAAATGGTCAAGATTTTCTGTGTCACAGCAAAGCAAAAGAATTGTCAGAGTGTCAAGAAAAGTTGTTTTTGCAACAGTGTGTAATATTTTCCAGTGCTTGCTATATTTATGGACAAAGGTGGACAAAGTAAAACATTCAGACCGAGCAAACTGTAAAATTTTATATTTTATGTAATTTTGCTTATAGAATATATCGATGCCTTGCTGCAACAATGCTGTAACTAATGTTTAGTTCAAAATAAATTTTTCAGCCTCTGATAAACTTACTTCCCATTCTTTATCGTGTATTAAATATTTCTGACTTTTGGAGTCAAAGATAGCACCTTTGCAACATTCTTGTTAATCCATCTAAAGTGAGTGTCACCTCAGAATCTCATTAATTTGCTGCTAATCTAAAAGTGAGCAGCCAGTTTTTTTGCTTGGTGGTGGTGATGAACAGGAATTTGCTAGCTGATTCATAGTCGAGAAAGCAGCAATCTTAAGATGAAACAGTAAGACACCTGACACTGTGAGAGCAGAGCATGGACTCCAGGTGTCAAGCACTGCTTATGTTAAAATTTTTAATAACTTCATACAAATTGACAGCATTTTTTAAAAACATTTTTTGGAAAATTTTGCATTTTCAAGTTAAAGAGGAGTTGAAACAAGGCATCATTATAGTATTCCTACTGTGTTTTCATTAAAGGTCAACCCCGCTTAAATGACCGGGATAGTAGCGTCATCGAGCTCAGCCTCTGAGGTATGATAGTGCCTGCCCTTACGTGTGACGTCAGGGGATCACAGGCTAGTCACAGCCTTGCAGGTGCAAGGTGGCAGCGATACAGTTTTTGTCCGAAGAAGATGACGATTTCGACCCAAACTTTTGTTTATTGTTCGAACTACAAACAAACCAAAAAAAAATGTATATCAGTGGAATCCCTGTCGATATGATTAGTCTATGTATAGAGGGAGTACCTAACGCATACGCTAGACCGGCAAACTTGACACGCGGACCAAGTTACTCAACTTTACACACCAATTACTCAATGACAGCTCGCTGAGCTCGGCCTATCTGCATAAATTTTAGCATTACTGAAAAGCTCAATTTATCTCCCTCAATTTCATATCAGTAACACAGTAACATTACATCTCACTGCGTAATAGCCCCTGTTAAAGACCAAGGGGTAGGCGTCGCATTGCCTGCCTCGCCGTGGCTTTCCTTTCGCACCCGTAATGTGTTTACAAATGGTGGTGTTGTCTGAACGGCATTTTTCAGTGATAAAAACTTCTTGTTGGTTCTAAGAATCATGTGATTGAGAGAGATGAGTGGAGAGAGATCAACGTTGTCTGAGAAAAATACGGCGTATCAAGTGAGCGAGGATGAGTGTTTAAACAATGAGACCAATATTTAGTCTGTCTAATGGAAAGTGGCTAGACATGTCTCCTAGTACAGTAGTAGACGTGCCATAAAATCCAATTGTTAGCGTCTAGCATTAAAATTTGTCAAGTTCAGTGCTGATCAAAGGAAAAGATAGATACTATACTTTTCAAAGTGCCGATAAAGCTGATCTTCTACAAAACGTCTACTTCTAGACTAGACAAAAAGTTTGGGGAGAGAGTTTTGAGGCGGTGGGGGTGGATAAAGGGGAGAAGTTTTGCCTACGGCGTGGTATTATTGAACTGTCATTTGTCAGCCAGGCATAGATCCAGATCTCTTTATCTTATAGGATAAAATGTATAATTATGGTAGCTTCACTTCGACAGTGTGATGATACAGATTTCAGAATATAAATTGAAGGCATAGTAAAGCCTTTGATAGTAAGACAACTTATACGGAAAACACTGTAATAATTGCGTAAGTTTATTTGTTGCTGTATAGAGAACGTTTATACTCGACTCATTCGAGTTTGCCGAATTTTGAAAGACCAGTATTGAGCTAAAATCGAGGTCTGAAAAATTTGTTTGGAATGGGGAGGGCGTGAGGACTGTGATTTCGACTTACTTGTAATCGATGACTTCGTGTTTGACTGTATTATCCACTTCATAGATTTAAAGTTTTGGAAGCTTAATCTACTCCCTCCTCCCTCATAAATGATTTCAAATTCATCTTAAGATCTAGGCACTTCTAGCACTCGGAGAGTCCTGGAATGCAAAATAGCCCTGTTTCCCATCCATACACGTACTGACTGAAAATATTTTCTATAAATCACAGCTGATTAATGTGTGAAGTTTTAGAATTAAGATAAAATATTGCTGCAGTAAAGCNATTCATTTTCATGCTTGAAACAGAAAATTGGGATCATGAGAGGAAAAAGAGGGGTAAGTGGGAAGCGAGGGGCATGGATTCAACAAAGTAATCATGTAATCATATAAGTCTATACATAACGGAGTAGACTAGACTTATCTCAAGAAAATAAACAGATCAAAACAACACACACACAACGAATGATACACAAATCTCAGTGTCTTCCACTCCGAACCAAAGGTAAACAAAGCAAGCCAGGCGTAGCTGTGGACTTATGACGTCACCGAGAGAGAGCGAGCGAGGAAAACAGGGGGGATGCAGTCACAGCCGGTCAAGGAATGGGCACGAGATTTGACTCGCGTAAAAGCGATTAGCAAGCGTGTAGTCTTATTAGGGTGGCCTGTGGGGATTGCAATAAGTAATTGAATAGGTTTAGAAGAGACCTGGTTGCACAGATATTGTAATTTGTCTTATCATCAGAGAAACAAAGGACAGCTTTAACATTATGATTTAATTTAGTGTATATGCTTTGAAATCATGATATGAACTTGAATGTGGCAATGGAAATTCACGACCTTATGAGTAATGGTTGATAGGACTGAACATTGATCTTGTTACATAGATATGTCTGATTTTTTTTTCTATTTTTTTTAATCAATATCATAGGACATAATCTGATAGTTAGATGAATTGGAACAAACTGCTTGAAATTTGCTTTCCACAGGGTTTGGGATTGTGATTCCACTCATTACAACATGCATATTTAAAACAGATGAATTTGACCTGGTTTAGATCACTGTTTTTCACAGATAAAGAGACTCACTGCAATCTTTTGGTTTAACTTGAATCAGGGTGGTCAACAGAGAATTATTTGGAATGTTGTCATGAAAGTGTGTTTTTTTGTAGGAAGGCCAAGAGTTTTTTTGTCCTATGTGTGACAGAAGTGTTAGTGTATCTATAGTTGTAAGAATGTAAGTGTGACATGGATGTTTTTTGTGACTGTGGATGTGCCAGGAATGCTTTCTCAGTTGTATGCTTCAGTAGGAAGGTTGACTGCTTATAGCTTGATACAAATGCAATGTGTGATGGTTTTGCTTTTGAGGTTTCTGTTGTTCTAGGTGTGGGAGCAGTGTGTTTGTCGTTGTAGGCATGACAGATGTGAGCTTTTGTAAATGTGGCAGGCAGTGGAATATTTGTATGTGGTTTGAGATGTGTGGTTGTGGGGATCGTTGATAAGACAGCAGTGCATTTGTGGTTGTAAGCATGAAAGATGTGAGGTTTTTTAGATGTGTATGATAGATGTGAGTTTTTGTAGGTGTAGCAAGTAGGGATATTTTTGTTTGTGGTCCTTCTTACAGTTGCGACAGATGTGAAGTTTTGTGGTTGATATTGGTTGACGATGAGAGAGTGAGTGCAATGCATTTGTGGTTGTAAGTGTGACAGATTGAGCTTCTGTAGATGTGGCATGAGAACTGTTGTAGTTGTTGTCATGGTAGTAGTGTTTTTGTGGTTGATGTTGTTGGTATGACAGCAGTCCTTTTGTGGTTGTAGATGAGGCAGGAGTGTTTCTGCGATTGTGAGCATGGCAGGAGTGTTTTTGTGGTGGTTGTTGTGTGTGTGACAGGAGAGCTTTTATGGTTATGGTTGAGGTTGTGGTTACAGGTATAATAGATGTGAGCTAGGAGAGTTTTTTTCTTGCAGGCTTGGCAAGGATGCTTTATGGGTATTGAGTGTAATTTGTCTCGTAAGTTATGCCAGTGTGTAACTTTTGGAATTTTTATAGGAAGTTGACAGTCTTTTCAAGGTTTATAATTTTAACTCCTCTCAAATATTTTGATTTGCATATTTGTTAATTGCACATACAGGATTTTTTTTTTCACCAATCTGTAGTCTCCTTTTGCCTTCAAGATCCCATTCCCACAGTCTCTGACATGAACCTGCTTATAGCCACCTCATATTTCCAAACATAACTGAATGGCTGATGGTGGTGACGTTGGGTGTTAGATATACCTGTCACTATCCCTATGTAATGACTAGAGGTGCGCCAGCCATAGTAATGTATATAGTCCTACAGGTGAAATTCTTTTAATGCATAAATTTTAAAGGACTTGGAGCATTTTTCCCTTTTTTTTTTTAAAATATGAGATTGGCTTAGTACTGACGTAGTGATGTGTTCATGCACTGCAGAGTAGCACCCTTCCACCACTCTTTGTGTATCCCTTCCAGTAAAAGCTGCAGATCTTTTTTTTTTCCCTTTGGACTGCCTCAGTAATGCCGGTGAATAGGGCTGCTTCACAGAACAACACTTAAGCCTTTGGTAGAGGCCTATTGGCAGTTACTTTTTTCATATCTCACCAGTGACAGCTCTTGCCTTCTCCATAATTTCATCTTGAGCTAAGAAGCTAAATATCGCATCATAGAACATGTAACCAATCTTCTGTAGAGATCAGTGCAAAAGATTTGGTAACAGACAGCAGTCTGTGTTTCGTAAAGTTGGGTGCTTCCCAAAAGCATTGTATGAGGCGAAAAAGTTAATCCAGCAAATGCCTGTATCTTGGACTGGATCTGGATATGATTAATGAGTAATAGGAAGCTGCCATGTCTAAGTGATGATTTCCATTTTGTATTTTTTTTTCCTTCATTAGAGTTAATTGTGCCTTTTTGTTTTTTGATTGGACATCCTATTGTGCCACTTTGACTGTTATGGTAATTGCAGAGAACAAAATTGCGTAGTTACACTTAAATTGCATTGAACCTTGCTGGAAATAGTTTTGATTTTAAGGAGAAGAAAACCAAGAAAAGTCTGCTCATTGCTTATTCTTTTGGTTGGACATCCTATTGTGCCACTTTGACTGTTAAGATAATTGGAGGGAACAAACTTGTGTAGTTGTACTTAAATTCCTTTGAACCTTGCTGGAAATAGTTTTGATTTGAAGAAGAAGAAAACCAAAAAAGGGGCTGAAGAAGATATTTCAGTCTGAATTTTAATAGTGAAGTTTTGAACCACAGTCAGGACTTAAACCATTCTAAGAGTCTTGATGTCTTTTTCTCAAAGTTTGAAATCTTAAGGTAGAAGAATTCAGCAATTAAGGTTTTTTATGGTTTTAATAATCAATTTTATTGAGATCCAAATTTTTTTTTCAGTTGTAAGATCTTAAGTATAGAAAGTAATTTTTTTCATCTTTTGAGGTTTTAAAATGTCAAAACTCATATAATTTTCAAAAATTGTCACAATCACTGAATTGACCGGTGTTATAGATGCCTGGAATATTGCCATGGAAAGATAGTCTTTAATTTGCCTTGTTGATACAGCTTGGATGTAGGGATTTTAAACAGTTGTTAGAGCTGTATTCATGTGCTGCACATTTACAAGTTTGTAAACACTGTAAATTACAAAGCTGCCCACAAGCTACATCTTTACCAGCTTATCCACAGTAGGTCTCGGCTGGCTGTCTTCAGCGTTTTCATTTGCTGGCTGAATGAATTTTAGGCTGCTTTAGCGTCTTCTGATATTTTAAATGTCCAGCTTTGCCTATTATATTCTGAGACTGCTTTCAAGTTCAGTAGAAATCAGTTTTAATAAAGAGGTTATGATGTTCAGTTCAGGTCCTTTGTCTGCCTTCAATACTATTGCCTTCATTTTGACAAGTTTAGCTCTCATTCACATGAGCGATATATTTTGGAAACTTACTTAGCATGAACTTTGTGGCTCATTGTCCATTTGAACTGTTTCTAGTCATCAGACTTTACCAGGAATTAACCCTCTGATTTTCATTGCCACTCTTTATCCTTCTTACCACTTGTTTAATGGCCTGTCCTGATTTTTAAACCTTTCAGTTTACATTATTATGGTGGATACCACTTGATTTCAGGCCTATCTTCGTTTTCAAATACTGACTTGACATTAAGCACCACTGAGAACGATCCCATTAATATGTGCCCCACTTGGAATTAAGAAAGTTGTCATGATTTTTTATAAAATCTCTTCCTGTGGTATGTTGTTCAGGATCTTCTGATTTGCTTTCATTAAGCTGGAAGTGTTCAGCAGGCACTTTAGGTGGGAGATGATCCCATACCCTCATTTCTGTTGGATGATCTTTTATGATCCCAGAGTTGTGCAACCCTGTTTGTTAGATAGGAAAGGCAGTCCTGCATACATTAGCAATAAGGGCCTGGATTGGTCAGATTGATGGTCAGTGGCCTTGGACCCACTTTGGTGTTAAGCTTGTGATATCTGACATTGATGTCTTGCACTTTTTCAACGCCATGTTCATCAAGTTTGATAAACTACTGCCAATTAGTGCTTAAGACACTGCAGGATGAAGATGTTGCCTACCATTGCCCCATCTGCGGTTGTTCTGTGTCACACCACAAACTTCTTCTATTGTGTGGGAAGCACATGCCGCTGCAAGTCAGGTTGATAATGCTGAGACACTCTTCTCACCCATGACAGGTTCAGCTGTCCACGACAGGCTGTGGAGACACTTCAAGATGCCAGACACTGATGTCTGCAATCGTGTCAGTTTGATACGGGTTGATGAGACTGAATGAAAACGGATTCTGGGCAGTATGGTTAAGCTGACACACTGTCAGTTTTAATATTCATCTGGTATCACTGGCACACCATGAAAAATGAGAGCTACTGCATCAGCATGATTGAGGTCTGTGTTTCATTACATGTAAGCTGAAGGCACCATAGAAATCCTTTGCTGGCATTAATAATGCCACTTATTCTTTCAGTCACCATATTACAAGGATTACAACAGCTTGACAGTCTGTATCATACAGAACTGGACAGCAAGTCTGTGACCTTTAGTTGCCAGTACAGCAAGTATGGCCAACAGCCTCAGTGCCTTCTACACCAACATTTCAACTTGGTTGCTAGAGGGAGTGCTAAACCTTGAAAGAAATGGGGGAAAATCCTCAACTAACAAACCACAGGAAACAAATAGTTTTTACTCCTTAAAAAAATTCATCTTGTGTGTAGAACT
>JAWQUT010000458.1:22485-70117 GCA_033807755.1 Ellobium chinense
CACTTTTTTGGGGGGGGGGGGGGGGGGGGGGTTGAATGCTCACTTCTTCATGTAAAGCTTCAAATATCTTTTTCTCAGAAATACTACCTAGTCTGTACAGTCCTTACCCATTACTATTATTTTGAACATGAAGGTCTGAAGTTATTTTTTACCTTACATCGTGAAGGTGGTTGTATATTAGAGAGTGCATGCAATTTTAGAGGACTTTATGGTCTTATATACTTTAACCTAACTGCAGTGGTTAAAGATTCTTTTATCTTAAGATTTTCTTTGAACTTGTTATAACCATTGTAGTTCAGTGGATGCAGTTTCATCTCAAGAATGATACCAGATGTAGTTTGATCTAATTTATGATGTGATGTAAAGTTATATGAACTGCGAAAGATGATATGATCGGAAATTATCCTTCCTCCACTGAGCAGTAATTTATTCATTAAAAAAAAAAATGGGTTGAATGTATTTAGGTGTCAGTGCTGTGGTGTACTGCTCTGTAGTGGTTGTCCATCTCTGGTATATAATTAGCTTGAAATTTTGCATGGTTCAGTAAATTCTGACTTTGTTGAAGGCTCAGTCCAGCCTGGCTCACAAATAGGATGGAGCAAAAGAGGTTGTCGCGGGTCTCATAAAGTTTGCTGTTAAGCTTGGTTCTATTTTGCGAGATCTCCAACTTCTACTGGTGTAGGCGGGAATTAATTTAGGTGTTTATAGAGATTGAAGAAGCGGGTGACTACCAACACTCTTGCAGTCATGTTTTTTGCTTTTTTAAATTTTTTTTTGGCTTTTCTGGTAAATTTATATATTGTGGTGCTTAAATGCAAGTGAAATGCACATGATGGATTCAGTCAAAGTGGCACATTTTCTATGAATCTTATGTTCTGTATTTGAGCTAGGGTTCCACAGGAATTTCAGGTTATAGTGGTAAGTTGTTGGGTAGATTATCCCTACTTGTTAGATGGGGGTATCTTTCTCTGAAGATCTTGTTGCCTCATTTTCCGAGTAATAGTTTTCTGTTTTTTTTCCCTATCAAGTTTTCTATTGTCACTAGGCCAACCCTTTAATGATTGGCATACAGCAAACTCAGTGAATCTTCAAGTGAATGCAGCTGTACTTCTGATTAATGACGGTATCATCAGCAGTGGTTAGGGCAGATTTAGAGTATAACAGGGCAATAGACAACTTACTTGGAAATGGCAGTCTTCCTCTGTAGGGCAGCTTGGATTTCCATTGTTTTAGAAATAAACATTGCTTGTAAAGTCTTTTTTTCTAGCTCTCCTTTCCCCTTTAAGATCAGAGTTTGGATTCTTGGCTCAACAGCATAACAGTTATATTACATCAGATGTGGTTCATTCTTTACTTAGATATTAAATTATGCCTGTAGCACATGACATCGGTAAGGGCAGCACATGACATCGGTAAGGGCAGAAAATGTAGTTTATATTAAGAAATATTAAGGAAACAGAAGGAAAGAAACAGAGTTATACAGTATTGCTCAGGCAAATATGATTAGGCTGCCATGCTGGATTTTGGAACACAGGTTGATGATTTTGGGAAAGGACAGAATATGTTGCAGTTGAACTGAGATAAAGTTTCATGGTAAAGAAATTGACTAATTTATGATTGATTTAATTCAAAATTATAAAAAAGACTGTCATGCTGGATTTTGGAATACAAGTTGATGATTTTAGGAAAGGACAACATATGTCGCAGTTGAACTGAGATGAAATTTTTCATGGCAAAGAGCTCTGTGGGCATCGCCCAAGTCCATACACTCTATGAGGGTGCAACTGTCAAAGGACAGTCATATGCAGTACACTTGGGAGACTCATCTTTCTAAAATAGATAGGAGTGGATGAGGTGGCAGTGACTTAGTAAAAGGCAATTAAGAACATCTGACCTTGTAGATGAATCTGATGTCAGATGTAGCAGACTATGGATATAATTGAATTGAGTGATATGGAGTTCCTTCATTGTTCATCACATCTGGCTTGCCATAAGGATTTTATGCCAATTTTTTTTTTTACAGTTAAAGATTTAGGATTTTTTTCTACTTTTTTGGTACAGTTCTAGTTAGGGGCCAACCTTGATTAGGCTGTCAGCTGCTTTTTTTAGATAGCAGTATATTAATACAGTCTATTCCTTTACTGCTTAATCACAACTTTCTTTTGATGGCAACATCATCGAGCTGAGAGTATGTTGTGTTCTCTCTGTAAAAGTCACTGATTCATCACAGCTCCTGAAGATAGCAATATGTTCTTTGCTCCTGGAAAGTCTTATTTCTGGAGATTATTGGGAGTTGTGCATGTAATTCGCCCTTGGTTGCCACGCACTCTTTGATGTCAGTGATCAAAGGGATTAGCTCCGGGGCAACATTCTATGTGTTGTGTGTAAGTACTGGCTGACTTGTCTGTATGAGTGACAGGGAATATGAATGCTCTGTGTCAATGATGCGAATGGTGTTTATTGTATATATTACTGTACCGTATGCATTTGTAGCATGGTTGTGCTCTTTGACACCAGTAGTTGAATGGATTACTCTGTGGAACCATGTTTATGTGTATGAATGACTTGGTGAGAAATCCTTGTGTCATCAGCGTGGATAATCTTAAGTTTGAAACTGAGTGGCATATGACTGTAGTACTGTTAGGGGTGCTGAGGCAATTGCATTAGTGTGTGAAGTGAAAGAAGTGAAAGCTGTATGTCATCTGTGTGGATCAAATGAGTTTCAACTGCAGTACTGTGATGTGTATGGAGACAGACACACCAGTGTCTTTGAATGAGCTGGAAGATGAAAGTTGTGTGCCATTTGTGTAGATGAGGGTGTGTTAGCTGGAAGATGAAATTCATGTGTCATTTGTGTAGATGAGGGCGTGTTAGCTGGAAGATGAAAGTTGTGTGTCATTTGTGTGGATGAGGGTGTGTTAGCTGGAAGATGAAATTCGTGTGTCATTTGTGTAGATGATGGTGTGTTAGCTGGAAGATGAAAGTTGTGTGTCATTTGTGTAGATGAATGTGTGTTAGCTGGAAGATGAAAGTTGTGTTATTTGTGTAGATGAAGGTGTGTTAGCTGGAAGATGAAATTCGTGGGTCATTTGTGTAGATGAGGGTGTGTTAGCTGGAAGATGACATTCGTGTGTCATTTGTGTAGATAAGGGTGTGTTAGCTGGAAGATGAAATTTGTGTGGATAAGGGTGTGTTAGCTGGAAGATGAAATTCGTGTGTCATTTGTGTAGATGAGGGTGTGTTAGCTGGAAGAGGAAATTCATGTGTCAGTTGTGTAGATGATGGTGTGTTAGCTGGAAGATGAAAGTTGTGTGTCATTTGTGTAGATGAATGTGTGTTAGCTGGAAGATGAAAGTTGTGTCATTTGTGTAGATGATGGTGTGTTAGCTGGAAGATGAAAGTTGTGTGTTATTTGTGTAGATGAATGTGTGTTAGCTGAAAGGTGAAAGTTGTGTGTCATCTGAGTGTGTCTTACTTAGAGAATGAAAGTTGTGTGTCATATGTGTAGATGGGTGTGTGTGTGTGTTGAAAGGTGAAAGTTGTGTGTCATCTATGTAGATATGTATGTGTTAGTCGTATCTAGATGTAATTCTGAGATGTGTGCACTTGCAGTGCACTCTCATACTTTGATACCAGTACTGTTGTATGCTTGCAATACCTCCTCATATTTTGACACCAGTGGTCAAGGGGATTTAAACCTGTGAAACACTGCACATATTATGTGTGGAGCCAGCAGTGTATGCCATCTGCAGAGATAAATGAATGCAATTTGGAATTGAGGCACATCTGTATTAAGGACTGTGTTATGTGGATGCAGTACAACTGCCCCCCCCCTCTCAGACACTGGTGATCAATGGGATGAGCACTCATATGTACTCATTGGGATGATGCTCTATTTGGTAGTTTGTCACCAAGTTAAACATGTTGACTGTGGTATTTATGTAATTCGCCCTTGGTCGCCATGCACTCTTAGATGTCAGTGATTAAAGGGATTAGCTCCGGGGCAACATTCTATGTGTTGTGTTCTTTGACTGCAACACCAGCATGTATGGAAGTGCTTGAGAGTGTGAAAATTGTGTTATCATCTTTGTTGATGAATGTGTTTGAAAACAAGTTGCACTTAGGCGTGAGGTGATAAGTATGAATATATTACTCACTCAGGTTGCCATACATTTTGCCACATCTTGTTTGCCATATATGCAATTTGATATTGGTCATCACAGTGATACTTGGCTGACTTTCTTTTGTCAGTTTGCCACTTTAATATAAGAATGTTTGCAGCAGAGAGAAATTATCATCACAGTGATAAGCACTTGGCTGACTTTCTTTTGTTAGTTTGCCACTTTAATATATGAATGTTTGCAGCAGAGAGAAATTATCATCACAGTGATAAGCACTTGGCTGACTTTCTTTTGTCAGTTTGCCACTTTAATGTATGAATGTTTGCAGCAGAGAGAAATTATCATCACAGTGATATGCACCCAGCTGATTTTCTTTTTTCAGTTTCTCACTTTAATGTATGAATGTTTGCAGCAGAGAGAAATTTAGGTATAGTTCATAAACTCTTATTGATTTGTAATAAGCCACTAGTTGCCATACAGGCAGTGATAACTTAGTTTGATTCATCATGTATTTGGACTGCAGTGACCAGAGTGACTTTTCTAAACCAGGTCAAATTTGTTTAAAAAAGGAAAGAAAGATGTCTGTTACAGGCCCAATATACTGGAAAAAATTTTTTTTTGCCTGGATGAAGTAAGTGTTTGCACATTTCTTGACAGCTTTATGTAGGCTCATGTTCATGGTTTTTTTATGATCAAAGGAATTAGTTCCTTTCCAGCAGCATCCTTTTGGTGAAAACATCATATGTTTGGTGGATGGAATATGCTTGAAACTTGAGTTGCATCTCTAGACATTACACATTTTATTTAGAATGCATGGAACATTCTTGGTTTGTTGCACAAAGCCCAAGTGACCAAAGGAATTTATTTCCAGGCAACATGCTTCTTGTGAAATGGTCATCTTTGTGAACAGATGTGTTTGAAAATGAAATGCATCTGTGTGTTATACTTTGTAGGCCATGCTATACACCCTTGGTATACACCCTTGGGTAGGCCATGCTATACACCCTTGGTATACACCCTTGGTTTGCCACATACTTTTGTGTAAGTGGCCCTCCATACTTGCTTGAGTTACCAAAAGGATTCGCTCCCAGGCAATATCCTTTCTGAGAAATGATCACATTTGCTATTTATATGTGTTGGGCAAGAAGTTGCATCTTTTTGTGTTATATTGTATATGGCATGTAACACACCTCAATTTGTCATATACTTTGGCGTTAGTGGCCCACACTGGCTCAGGGTACAAAAAAAAATGGTTGCCAGGTAACATCCTTTTGAAAAATGGTCACGTTTGTAACTGAATGTGTTAGACAAGAAGTTGCATCATTTTGTATTATATTTGCCATGTAACATGCCCTCCGGTTGGCATACATTGTGGCGTTAGTGGCCCACACTGGCTCAGGGTACAAAAAAAATGGTTGCCAGGTAACATCCTTTTGAAAAATGGTCACGTTTGTTACTGAATGTGTTGACAAGAAATTGCATCTTTTTGTATCGTATTTGCTATGTAACACGCCCTCAGGTTGACATACATTGTGGCGGAAGTGGCCCACACTGGCTCAGATTACCAAAAGGGTTAGCTCCCAGGCAACATCCTTTCTGAGATATGGTCACATTTATAATTGAATGTGTTAGACAAGGAGTTGTATCTTTTTGCATTATTTTGCATTTGCCATGTAACACGCCCTCAGTTTGCCACTCACTTTTGGCGTAAGTGACCACAAGGATAAGGTCCCAAACAACATTCTGTTCAAGAAATGGTGACATTTGTGATTGAATGATTTTGAAAAATGACTTTCATTTTGATGTGTTATGTTGTGTATGCCATGTGCCATGTAGTACGCCCTCGGTTTGCCACACACTTTGGCGTAAGTGGCCAAAGAGATTAGCACCAGGGCAACATTATGTATGTGTGTTGTAAGTTGGTTGTCATTACATCAAGCTTGTCACTGATCAGACTCATATTTTTGCTGATGTACAGAGGGTTTTTCAGTATGTCCATTATGAGAAGCTCATTTCAGTAACTAATTTTTGGAACAATCATTTCAGTGCTTTTGGCATGCCAGTTTAGTGAGGATTCAAGTTTTGTCTGACGACTTTTTGAAATCTTTGATCAGACTAACACTGTTGAGACTCCGTCCTCTGCCCCCCTTTGAAAAGTGCTTAGAGAGTGATATCTACAACAGCCTAATGTTTACAGACTTACGTAACACTTAAGGCAGTCAGCAAGAGCTTCATGAACCCCAACATAAAGCTTTGGGCTGTCAGCTGGAGTTGTTACACTGGAATTCACAGATATTACATGTCATGTAGTTTGGCCACTAAGTGATTGAAAACACCTTGGCATTACTGATTGCAGACTGTTATTGTATCTGCACTGAACTGAGCTGATCTTTGTGCTTTACTGTGCTGACAACGCACACACACATGCAAACATTTTCTGTAAATATGTTATTTCTAAGGACTGAATTGGTTTCTAAGATAGAAACTATTTCTCTCTTCTAAGAATTTGAGAATTAATTAGTTTTTCTCTCTTCTAATAATTGATTGGATTTTCTTTCTTCTAAGAATTGTTTTCTTTCTTTCCTCTTCTGAGAGTTCATTGGTTGTTAAGTTAGAATTTCTCATTTCCCTCACAGGACTAAGTTAGTTCCTAAGATAGGAGTTTGTATTTCTTAGAACTGAATTCTTTTTGAGGTATGACTTATTTTCTTTATTTAAACCATATCTGCCAACCTAAATTTCTTGTCTTTTACAAGAGCAAAAGAATGAAAGTGAATAAAACAAATGCTGAGTGAATCTCTTTCAAAATGAGACATGCAGCTTTTGATCATTACATCTATCCCTATTCAGTGTGATGTGCTGTTTTGAAATGAACATTTTCATACAATGCTGTAGTGAGAGCTCAAAGTTTAACCCGTTGAATTTGGTGAATGGAATTGCAGAATACATGTTGTCTCTCAGAATGTCTGCTTTCTGATATCTCAGTTTGGTGTGTTCTTTTCAAAGAACATTTCCATACAATGCTGTAGCAAATGCTTAGGGATTAACCTACGGAGTTGGGTGGACGGAATTGCAGAATGCATATTGTTCCATAGCATGTCTCATATTTGATAACTAATCATCTCTTTGAATACAGATTCTGGGTCATTTTAGAGAACTGACCTTTGTGAATATTTGTATATTTTGTCAGATTTGGAGTTATTGCTTTACATTGGTGCTGTCAGGAAAGGAGAGACAATAGGAGCTGAGAAATGGTATGAACACTTCTCTTTCAAGGCAAAGCTAAGTTTGAGCTCAGAAAAAAAAACAATTTCAGCTTTTGTCATCTTCTAAGCCCTGTTCAAGTTTGGATGTGGTGGTTCATTGAAAGAGGTTATAAGATTGTTTCCACTGTTGGAAGCTGTTAAACATAATTGCCACAAAATCACTGGCTCGGAAGTCTTAATTTCTGTTGCTGTCTTTGAGCCTCAGTTGTGGCATGTAATTTTGTCATATTGACCACAGGAATGTTGTTATCATCCCTTATAAGCTAAGATGAAATGTCAATCTTGAAGTACATATTAAGCTGGAGGATCTTGTTTTATTACTGGCTCAGTGGAAAACAGTTTTTCATAAAAATTCTGTTAATGCCCTTAAGTTTTGTGAAACGGATTACAAGGCCATTAACGTCCATAGATTTTAAATAGCATTTCCTTACCATTGATGCCTGTTTCCATCATCAAAACTTTGAAGTGTACAAGTTGTCACTGTTACTGGGAAATAAATTCTTGGAGTGCATCAGATTCTTAGTCTTAAACCAGTTCCATGAGCTGGAATGAGAGGTATTTAATATTTCCAGCCTGTCAGGGTAATGCAAGGGATGTCTAGATTGCCTTGGCAGTAGAGCAGCTGGCAATTTAACAGTAAGGCCTGAGCTCATGAAGTTGTTAAGGTGGTATCCAGAATGTGGAGATATCTGTACAGAAGAGTAGTTAGTCAGCAACTTAACAGTGAGGTGGAATAAGTATGTAGTCCGCTAGGCTCATTTGCACTGATGAAAATGTAGTGTTACGAGAGTTGAGAAGTTCACTAGAATGTTTTGCTGGTCATCATCATTCTCCATAATCGAAAATTTGTACATTTAAGATTTTGCCATGTCTTTATCAAAGTAAAATTAAGTGAAACTGATTTATATTACTGGCATGGTCATATCAGTTGTTTTATTTTTGGCTTTGAAAGTTCCTTGTGATTCTTAAGTGCACCCAGCTGTAAAGTGAAATTTCAAGAGTGATAAACTAAGAGACTGCTGTTCTCTGTGCTGGGGTGGCCAAGACTTGTGGACACTGCTGGAGTAATGATGGCACAGTGTAAAAAGCCGGCGTTATGCTGTGTTATCTTCTCCGACACTGTCATCAAGTTTTGTGGCATTTTTAGCACAGGGGATCAGCTTTGCATTTCACTTGGTGAAGAGGTATAATTAGGGCCTGAGAAGATGAGTGTGTGTGTAAATCAGGCCATTCGACAGAACTTTCAGCTGTGGAGTATCAGCTATATATTTGATCTTCACTGTGATGGAAAATAAGGAGTTTGGTGTCATTAAATTGGCTTGGAAATTGACCTGTCCATTTTAGTTTTGTTAAGTTCAGCTTACTTTAATTGGGAGATAAACTTCACATATTGTTAATTCTGTTAAATGGACAGCGGTGACCAGCTAACATTTCTGATGAACATTTAAGAGACTGTGATAAGAGACTCTCTAGCAAACACTTGCTGTAATTATGAGCATTGAATTGAAGCATGTGGAACAGACTACAATGAGTTCAGATAAGAGATTCTCTTCTAAACACCTCCTGTGATTATGGATATTGAAACGTGTATGAAACCATAATAAAATCTCTCTAGCATCCTGTGATTGAGGATATTGAACTCTGTGTAACTGGCAGCAGTGAAAGACTTTCTGACAAATGCCACCTGTGCTTATAGGTATTGAAGTGTGAAACTGTCCCCATACAGAGGTTCTTCCTGTAGCAGGCTTTCTTAGAACTGTTTAAATTACTCCCTGCTCAGATCTTTAACAGTGACCACAGGTGTCTTGTTGCACATTACCAGACCATTAGCATTTATTTGAAATATCAGAATTTGAATATTACAAAATTCCATTTATGACCTGTGTAAATAGACTTGGACCTCCAGTTAAATTACGGCTCTTTATTCCCCTGACGCCCTCCTGTTTGTTAGTACAAGATATTTAATTCCAAACTGCATGAAAGAAATTTGAAGGCTGATATTGCCTGTTATCAGTTCTAGTATGACCTAGCCACTCCCAAGGTCCAGTAGACTGTCAGAATTTGTTATAGCAACCACACCCAGCAACTGACTTCTTAATTTGTAAATCATGTTTTCTCACATATGTCATTGTTTTTACCTTGATGTAGCATATAATGTGACTTCATTTCATGAGATATTTTTCTTAGTCTATGAGGTTTTTATGTCACTGGGTCAGATCACAGGTCTCTGGAAAAATTTTGTTAAAGGCAGATGGCTTCCTCTGGAGCCTCCTCAAAAGATCTGTGAATGTCAGTCTGAGCAATTACATACTGAGCGTTATACATTCGTTAATTTTAAAATGGAAACAACTTAAAGCTGAAATGTGACATTGCTTTGAAAGTTTTTGAAATGTTAGCCAGAGGTGTTACATGCAAATCAGTAGCCTCTTAAGAGCTGCATTTTTAAGTGTGATTTGAGCAGACATTTCATTCATCTGAGAACAGATTGCTTTGATGAAAATGTTATTCGTTGCATTTTGTGTTCTAAATTTACACTGTATTCAGAGTTTTGGCATTTGTATCCTACATCTGTTATGTTAAAGACCGGTATGATATAACTGGTATGTTTTGTATTTCTGAACTGAAAGTGAGGATGTTCACATTGTAGAATCCAGACTGAAAGTGAAGCATGTGAGGCAGGCAGAGGGCTTACAGTAACTGTACTTGTGAAATACTTGGGCCACTCTCTTTACAGAGTAATCTGACCAGCGGATTCATCAGAGACTCTCTTAAAGATTTACAGCTTATTAAAAGATTGTTGAAAGTTGAGCAGAGAGCTACCTTTCCCTTTGAATTAGTGGAATTTGAAATTTACATTTTGATCTGACCAGCAGGCTCGCCAGAGCCTCTCTTTTAAGTTTAAAACTTTTTAAAAGATTGTTTAAAGTTGAGCTGAGTGTTAACATCCACTTTGAAAACACTGGAACAGTGGGATTTAAACATAAAATATATATGCTTTTGACTGATGACCACTAAAGAGCCCTCATTTCATGGTTATAATGTTGAAAGATAAGCTGAGATTAAATGCAATACCAGAACTGAAGTGTCTGTAGTATAATTGGATCATGATCCCACCAGAGCAGCTCTTAAAGATTTATAACTTTACGATTATTGAATGTTTCGCTGAGAGGTAATGCACACATTGAAACTACTGGAATTGTGGTACATAATGTACATGAACCATTGACCAATGGCCACTCTACAGCCCACTCTTCATATTAATAAAGGATGTGATTTTGTGCATAATTCCATACACTGAAAGTGAACAGCTTTAGCTGTACTATGCTGACCACTGCGTGCTTTAGAGTTTCTCTTGCAGATTTATTTATAGTAAGTAACAAGGATGAGAGTTATTACTAGCAGTGCTTTACACATTTTGCGATTGTGACTGCCAGATAAACCTATTATTTTTTGTGAGCAGTGAACAATCCAGTCCCCTAGCATCAAAGCAGTCCATCAGCGACTGACACAGTGAGGGGTTAATAGTATGTAATCGATCGACACAGCAAGGTCTTGTGCTGATGCAAGCAGGGCATACAGGAGTTAAGACTAAGGAATACCACATCTTTGTTACAACATGCTCAGAACTGGTTTTCCACAGACTGCACAGCTGCTCTAATGCTTCCTAGCATGTCAACCAGATAACCATTTGACCACAGAGTTAAGAATGTTAGTGGCATCCAAAATGATGGATGAAATTGACTCCATATCTGGCTATAACATATTGATACTTATTTCTGTTATATCTCAGAAACTACTCATCAGATTTTTCCAGCATGTTAAACCAAAATAGAAAGAGATTTACCACATTGATAAAGGCTGAATTCGTCCGCCTCATAAAGCCCCTTATGCGGACAAATTCATCCACATTGCAATCAAGTAGCTAAATTTGAACATGTTTATTATTCAGACCCTTAAAATATACCTAGCTCTATTCCAAAACCTCCTGCATGCCACAGAGTAATTGCTGGATTAGATCATGTTTAGGGATATTGCAGAATGTGCTTAAAATAAAGCTGATAAGAATACCACTGGAATTTTGTAAAAAGTTAGTTTGAGCGCAGTTTATTTAGGTAATTTTTGGCTCTATTCCTTATGATGACCTCGTACAGGAGAACTACATGAGCTAATGTACTCAAATATCTTGCTGTTTTGTTACAACACTCCAAGTCATGCCCTTTGTACAATCGAGCACAGATTTTTCTTGGAGACTCTGTCCTCTTGTTTGAGTTTGCAGCATTTTGAGGAATATGTGGAGCACTAGGACAGAGAAATAAATTTGGGTCTGAAGAAACTTTGAGGAGACCATACTATCCACTCCTATGTGTTTGAGGTGTTCATATTCGACTGTATTTCCTTATTTATCTCGCAAATTGAAATAAGCCTACCTCATACATTCAAAATTCAGAGTTGGTGCCTTGAAATATTTTCTGGAGATTCTTCTTAGTTGGTGTTTAAAGATATCCTTGACATATTGCCTAGTTCAGGTGTGTCCAATTCTTGCAGATGAGTGGTCAGTTTTGTATTTGAGCCTCCTTATGAAGATCATATGTAAAACATGGATATGTATTTCATCATAATGCTTGGCACTGGACAATATAAAGCTCTTTATACTTTAAAGTAACTCACGAGTCAAGTTTAATACCCTTGGTGGACCATATTTTGGTTCATGGGGTGATGTTTGGACTCCTCCCCCCNCCCCCCCAAACCCCAGCCTAGATAATCTAGAAGTGATAGGTAGGTAACAGCTGCTCTGCCTGAATTTAAGACCACATGTAATATTTTCTGATGTTATATGCAAAGTTATGACTTCAATTGAAGTGGGCATTTCACTTTGTTGAGAGCAGGCTGCTTTCATGAAAATGTTACATGTGGCATTTTGTTTTTCAGACCTGCATTGTATTCAGATGTTTGGTTTTTGAATCCTATATCCTTCTATGTGAGAGACAGATTTTGAATTGGTCTGTGTAAATTGTGATTTGGGTGTGAAGTTGAATTACTTGCATATAGAAATGTAACACAAGTGATGTATTTTTGCTTTAAACTGGCAATATCTATATAGTAAGGTGCCAGATTATGGTATTGAGTGAAGGAAATGGAATTAAATGAACAGTGCAGGGGAGAATGCAAACTTGTAGGCAAATCGTTCCTACTTCTTTCCCTCACTCCCGGTTGTTCATGTACGGAAGGAAAGAAGGAGATACAGAGATTAACAGTTTTTCTATTGAGACCTTTGCCACCTTGGGGGAGGCTGGTAAAGGAAATCAAATTAGGAAAGTACAGCAGATACATTTAAGGTATACATGTATCATTTGTTCCTCTTTTCTCCCCCGATATTCCACTACTACATGTAAATTAGCGTTGATGGCCGGGAGGTTGGAAAGGTAGGAATGGTGAAGCTGCATGAATGCTTTGTCCCCTGCATTGTTCTTTTGATGAAGTTTCCTTTATTCAGTAGCATTTTCCTGTTAACTTATTGTGTAAGCATTGATAGTTTCATGTTGAAAATGCAACATTTGTTTTAAATCTCTACATGAACTTACTTCAGCATCGCTTTTAAAGCATAATTTATATGGGTTTGGTTCAAACTGAATTTCACATGAAGAGTACATGAAACAGAGATCAGAATTTGGATGTGATACAAGTGTGAAATATAAGATGTTATATGTCCAGTTTCATTACAGTGATCAGCTGACAACATGGTCAGATGTCTTCTTGAATTATTGGCATGCTTTTCACAGAACATCAAAGCATTTTGCTGCAGTTATTATCATCAGAGAGAACAGTCTTGCATATGATCAGAAATTACTGTTGTTAGGTGACATCATTGTAACATCGAGGAGTTGAAAAACTGCTTTAACATATCTAGGCATTTTTTCGAGTATCATTCAAAAACACTTTGTGATTCAGAGCTGGTTAATGTCGGAGTGTCCTAACTATTCAGATCGGGTGAGAGAGAGCAAGTTTTGTATTTCAGTCATTTTGTGAACTCATTTATGAGAGGCCAGTACATGTTTCACCATAATGCGCGGCACTGAATAAGGCAATCAGTTATCTACAACAGGATTGTAGGCCATATTGAACACCCATGGTGGGCCACATTTTGGTTCCTTAGAAATAAATCTCTAACAGGATTGGTATTTTATTGAGTCTCTTGAGCCAATCGAGAATTTTAATTAGAATTCAGTTTATGAACAAGAGAGTCTCTGGTTGAGTGATCAGATAAGGGCTAAGATGGATTGGGAAACTCTTCCACTTGACAGAGATCTTGGAACAAGAGGTCAGAAACAGTGCAGTACTTTTTAAGTCTTATGGACATGACAAGCCACATGGGGATTCTAGCAATGAACTTCAGGGATCATGTGATGCAAGTTTTTGTTTGAGGTGTTGTGAAAGGGCCAGTATATATTGTGCGACTGTTTACTAATCTGTCACCTGTTTCAGTACTGTAATGGAACTCAGATTTTTCTTTTCCACGTCCTTCATTAAGGAAACTGTGTGCTCTTGGAATTAAAGATTGCATTGAATTTCAAATTACAGCTCCTGGATAAGATAAGGTTATACTGACTAGGTGGTTGAAGTCATTGTTATATTGCTGTGTATTTACAGATTTCTTCTGCTGCAATTCTGAACATCTGTATGTAATGCATGTCTTAAATGTTTTGGCTAGTATCACAGATTTGTTGGATCTATAAATGGATTAAATTTTGCTCCGTATTTATGTATGACATTTCTTTCTTAAAGTTTGTGTAATTTCTTGAAAAAAGCTCTAGTGAAACTTTTGCAGTGAATCAAAAACAGGGTATCTTATTTTAGTGAATGTAAATTTCAAACTCAGCAATTGCACTGTTCAGTCTGTTTCACATTTCAACAAATTCAGTCTTTCCCCTGACGGTAATGTTAAAACGATTCTTATTGGCAATACTGGAGTTTACTTATTAAAGACAGTATATCCACAAACTAAAGTTCCAGAAAAAAGTTTTGAACAATCCCCTAATGGAGCAATAGTGATAAAACAGTAAATTGTTTGTACTCTTTCCTTCCTACTAAATTTTTTCCATACTAATGAGTTTGAATCTTCTGATGTAGTACTTTTATTTTTCTTGATTATTTCTATTACATTTGTCTGATCAGCTGCAAATGCCGAGTTTTTTTCTTTGTATTTTTTTTAATGCACTGGATAGATTTGTTGCCAAGTTTGATATTGTTACTTCCATGGATTTTAGTGTTCAGTATTTGAGTAATAAAACAAGAGTTTGCTCACTGTGCATTGATCTTAGTGCTTTTTATCACATTTTCTTTGTTCCCACGACTTTCCTGTTTAGTGAAAAATTCAGTGTAACTAGCGGTAGTGTTCATGGATGAGGATGTTGAATTTGTCTCGCATCTCACGAATGGGCATAAAAGACATTTTTCTTCAGGAGAGCGTTTTTAAAGAGAATGAGACTTACATTATAATGGAAAAGACTTGGAAATGATAACGCACGCCCAATTAGTGAATAGTACCTCAGAAACTATTAGCGCTATCGATATGCCACCCTCTGAAAACATAGATCTTGCTTTGTACTGAAAACAAAACACTGAAAATATCGCATACACTCCTTCGTGACTTGGGTGACAAATTTGCTAGTTCATATGATGTAGATGATGCCTGAATGAATCAACAAAAAGTATTTCACTGCAGTCATTTTTCAACAAAAATGCATTTTACTGAGTTTAGGAAATAACTTAATTTGTTATGGTGTGGATAATGACTGTGTTGGATGAATGTTTCATTGGTTAAAATCTTGCCGATAGTGAAAATCAGTTTCAGTGAAAGTGAAAACGGTGTTGGAGAAAATTGTAATTATGGTATTGAATATAAGATGTAAACACAATCCATTATCACCATCTTCAGCTCTACCATCATTTGTTTCACACAAAATAAAATATAATAGCGTCCACCAGTGTCGTACTTTACAAGTCTATTTAAATTACAAAAAGAAGCACACAATAAGGAAATGTCAAATTTTCGGAACTGAAAATTCTTTCATCAGGAATAATAGTAACAATAATGATAAGGAGAAGAAGACATATGAAGAGACCTAAGACTTTATAAGGGTGCTAATTTCAAAGGATTCGATAAAAGTTCACTAAAGAAAACAGCTCTACCATCATCACTACATCACTACTACTCCTTCCTTCCCTCCCTCCTCCTTATAATCGTTACTTTACTGGCACCAGCACTGTCGTAATGAACACCACAGCCCTCACTACCATCATCATCATGTCTACATAGGCAAACTACTATCAGCCCCATCACATCTCTTAGGATCAAAACCATCATAACTGATGAGCGTTTTTCCATAACTCAATGTGTAGTCTTTGAATATTTTTGAAATAAAGGGAAACAGCATTAGGGTAACTACTCTTCACACATAGGCCTATATTTTTATTTACTGTTAAATGACATAAAATTTAAAGGAGCGCAGCTCTTCAGCTCAACTAGATTTTGAATGAATAAACACAGAAATGCATCTTTGAATAAACCACCAACTCATTTTTCAATAACAGTGCATTTACTGAGTTTTGAAAAAAATGCTCTTTATTTGTTTCACATCTACCACAACTCTACCATAACTGCCACCATTTACGTTCTTTTTGGCTACTACTACTGTTTCATAATTCAGTTCACACCATAACACATAGTTTACAAAACAACTCTTTACAAACACTTTCATGATTTCAGACACTTCTCAAGCCCCAAAATGAAAGCTGGCTGAGATCAGTCTCAAAGATAATTGTAAAAATTGCTTAATGGTCACATGCTTGACACTTAGAAACAGAAGCTTTTCATTTCTTTTGTTCTCCTTCCCACTCAACACCCCCACCAAATGCACAAAAGATGGAAATTTTTTACAAAAAAAAATAACAAACTCAAAACCATTTTGATCTTTTATTGATTTCTGTTACTATGTATATGATTCTGAAAGAATAAAAAATGGGAATGGATGGGAATGTTGTGAGAGTAAGACAAAAACAAGTCAGCTTGAAAACAAACACGAAAATCAAGCAATATGTGAATGATATAGAGGAACACAGAAACGCAAGATGTTCGCAAAATCATCAAACTATAATTATTCATAAATGAACTTACTTGTTGTCATAAAAATGAATACACAAAATCATACCAACCTACAAGAACTCATCTTCAATGAAATGTGTATCCCTTTTAAATTTTTATGCATAAAGAATGACAATTTTAAGCCAGCTCCATAACTAATCTTAAATTTATGTTAAAAATGTATTGATGCTGTGGGCAAGTTTCTATGGTGTAATAACCTGAGATTCTAAGTTTGTAGCATGATTTCTCTCAATATTTCATCTTAGAAGAAAATTCACCAAAATCTTTTGAGGAAAAAAAAAATCTTTTTTGGAAGAAAATGTTACACAAAAAAAACAAAACTGGATGCTTTGGTTCTCTTACATTTTAGTAAAAGACTTTTTGTTCATTGCGATAGTGGATCTGTTACATACCAATCCACTTAACTGCAACTTCTTCCTCTTTTTTAATAACAGAATACTGTCCTTTTCCACACAAGTCATATCATCTTATTGATTTTTTCCTCAGTCCACCTATCTGTAAAATGAGTACCTGACTACAGGCAGCAAGAGATATAGTCAGAATGCTAGTGATCAGCACCTATAGAATGACAATGGCATTGTATGCTCCGCAGCGAATTCAGAAAAATTTAGAGTAATCCCTCCTGTAGGTGTAACAAAAGTGCGAAGTTGCATAAGTGAATCTAGCCAGTAGATGAGACTTACAAATCAAGTTACTATTATTCTCATATAAATTACATTATTATGTTCCGGAAAAGCAGCATGTCTGTGCAAGAAAATAATCCCAAATTATCTGTTAAGTGTTATTAAAACACTGAAGATCAGGTATGATGGCACAAGAAAGAGGCAGTAAACTTCTGTGTAACACTACACATGTAATAATGATGTGAATTTCAGGCTGGGACAACTTGTTGAACAAAGCTATATGTCCAATACATAGTAGGAAGGTAGATGGCTTGTAATGCAAACATTGGAAAATCCCTAAACATGAGGCTACTTGTGCAGCTATTGATGAAAACTAATCTCAACTCTTAAGATTTCCAAGGGAGATGAAATTAATTTCTGCTAAAAATTTCCAATTTCTTTGTTCAAAATGGCAGAATGGTGGAACAAATGAAGCAGAAGAAAGAGCGGCACAAATTCTTTGTAAAGTTATTTAACCCAGTAAGTGGCTGTGAAAACTAAACCCACTCCTATCAAATCTATACAAGCTGATGGTAATGGCAGAATTTTATGTATGATGGCATCAGCATTTATCATGATCAGAAGTTAGTATGCCCCTATTTCTACTTGTGGAGCAGTGTGGCTAAATGGTTGTGATACTGGACTCAAGATCTAAAGGCCATGGGTTTGATTCCTGACCACAGTCATGTTGTAGGTGCCTTGAGAAAGCATTTTTTTCTCATTTTCCTAAGTCTCTCCGTCTGTAAAATGGGTCTCTGGCTATAAGGAGTGAAAGATATTGTCAGAATGCTAGTGATCAGAGCTGTATATGATAGCAGCATTGTATATTCCCCAGGGAGTTGAGAAAGTTCTAGAGTGACTTGACTTGCTAGGGTAACAATAGCACGACGTCGTGTGAGCCAGGCATCAGCCTGGATACAAGACTTTAAAACCGCATTATTATTATTAATAATATATTCGAAGTTGACATCCAGCATCCACTAAAATATCACAAGAAACACACAATATGGAAGGTTTTACAGACAGCTCAAAGGGAACATGCATAATCTGAGTGCATATAATTAAACTGATTGCTTATTGTGACATTCCCATAATCCCTTATACAGTAGAACCTCAGTATAATGTATGGCCTTGATACTGGGAATAAGTCTGTACTTATTACTTGGGCATACTCCACATCGGAGTCCACCATAATCGTGAAACATTTAAGATAATACTGAGTCCATGCATATGAAATTCATACTGTGTTTAATTCTTACTTAAGAACATGGTATACTTATTAAATGCATACTTAATATTGAGGTTTTACTGTATTATATCTGCAAGAGATACATATAGAAGTGACACAGCAAAGCATCACTATGAGGTAAAACTGCTGATATTGCAAAGGTTAAGCCCAACAAAAGTCTGCAAGTGTCAGATAGGAGTCAAATAGTAGTATTGTCTGTCTGTACTGTAGTACCTTGTACAGCTAACTAAAAAACAACTTTTTCAGCACAGTTGTGGCTATCTGAAAGTAGAGGCCTGGACCTCTGACAGGCCACCAACAATAGGGCACCCTTCAAATACTGAAAAAAAAAAAAGCCCCAAGGAGAAACCAACCAATAACAAGATTTGAACTCGCGACAGTTAGCACCAAAGTCATGGGCTCTGCCTTTCAAACATCCTGCCTGACAGCTGGGATTTGTTCAACTCAATCCTATGACCAACAACAGCTTAACTCACTTGACTGAAGACATGTGTACAAAGGGATGTTACTAAGTTCTATCGTACATGTAATTCTCTGAGCCTTTTATGGTCTCCTAGTTTGAAACAAGTATGTTAAGTTTACAGATGCAATTCGTGCTAGATCCCTACATAAAGCTATCTATAAAATAATATAGAAGTAAAGCTATCTTGGCATTTTTGGAGCCACCAATTTTCCAAGAACTCTCGGAAGAGTGGCTCTGCTGATGCACCTCCCCTAATGTGCACCAGCCAAGAACTAACAGATTGCTACTACGTCATCTTCCTTGGACATGGCTGAGCACAATCTATGCAATATGATGTCCTGCACATTCTACAATATAACTCTCTCCTGCTTTGCCGTAGACTGTTCTTGGAAATTGTATAGTATTGGCATGATAACTCCATGTCATTTAAAAACTCCAATCTTCAGCTAGTTAAAAAACAAGAACTTGAGGATAAGACAAGATTGTGTCACACATTTTATTTTGTTTCTAATTCGAAAATCTGTGGATGCTGCCAAAAGCTATAGAAGCAGCATTCACAATAAATCACAAGGTACAAAAACGATGACACTAAGGCAGGATGGATAAATATAGATTGTGTTGATACCCAAGAGGTATAGGAAATCTGATGTACTATACAACCCAAAAGATTCCAAAGACCGTAGATCAAGGATAATGTTGTATAAAAATAGATCAATATATTTCAGGGATAATTAGACACTCTGTGCTGGTGAACATACAAACTGCTCAGTGCAATGTAAACTTCTAAACTTCATGTTTAAAGGTGACTCTTCTGTATGCATAAAATCTCTGATGAAATACTCCTGGTTTACAGTGACAAGTAAGCAGAGATCTGTACAATATAAGTCTCTCTCTCGTTTGAAGTGGAACATTCATGGAAAACATTGGGAACAGCATACCATAAAATAATGTAAGAAGTAAAGGGATTCAACCACATTAACCTTTTTGCATCACACTGTGCCTTTGCAGAGTATCCCCCTCAATCATCAATATACATCATATGGCGTGTTGCTAATCCCTTTGCACAGCTCTCGTGAGGACAGTGGTTTTTAACAACCATTTTCACATAATAAACTACATTGGGAATGGACACCCTGGAGTAAGAGTGGGAAGGCATATGCCGTGACCATATGTGATGTGAAAAGGTTAAATAGTCAAGCATACAGAATAGAAATATTCATTACAAGAGGAAAGTAATTGTCTTGCTGCCAGTTGAAATGGTGCCCAGTCGGAACAGGGCTTGTGTTTCTAGATTAAGAACCAAGACATCAAGCTTTGAAAGTGACTGACATCTTCTGTATTTAATTTTTGTTACTAGCTGAAATTGATAGTTCACTCCTTTCTGCTCAAAAAATACGTGTATACTGATTTAATGGACGACTGGTAAGTAAATATTGTTAAATAGCTAAGGTCTTATGAGATGGTTTAGACTACCATTGTAGCATAAATTTGTTCTTTAGCATCATTTTCTTAGAAAATGTGGCATTATGTGAAAGTGACAACCTACTGTTTCACACGACCATATCTCAGGAGCTGGTCAGAATGACGCTAACTCAAAAATTTTTCACTTGATAACTGTTCATTCATAATGCTTTCATATGATATAGTCAAAAAGTGAGTCAGGCCTGTTTCTAATTGCAAGACAATTTCTTCCACCACGGTTGTCAAAGAATGTTATTCTCAAACACTTCCAGGAATGGATACAAGGCAAATGGTAACAAAACTTCAAAAACCATGCTTCAAATAAGATACACAAATGTGAAGTCCGAACAGAAATATGACAGATACGCGGAATGACTTAGATCAAAGATATAAGGCCTCAAAGATAAAACCATAAAATGGGAATGTAATCAAAAGAAGGCAGTGAAAAGTACACAATGCTTGGTATTGATCTGCCTGTGGAGCATCGTAATAAAAAGTCTATGATTTCACAATGAATGGCAATAGTAAATAATGCAATCATTTTTGATGTTATGTCTTGACATTCCTGTCTTCACTCAATCACATGATTAAAAATACGGTACTAACGATAAAGAAATAAATGACAAAAGAGAATAAGGATATTGGACATTTTGCAGAGAACACGAGAGAATGATTCAGTGAAAATAATTTTATCAGTGAAAGCAAAAGTGATGAACTGTACATGAAAATGCATTATCATGGGAGCAAATTAATACATGATGCAATTGTGAAAGTATTGATTATTCAGTCAATACAACAGAGTACCACAACCATCACATTAGAGCAAACTGGACGACACTTTATACAAGGGTTGCATATTTTGGACTGGTTGCTGTGTAAACACTGTCAACAATGAAATACATACATACATTAATACATACATACATACAAACATATACTAAGTAGAGAAAAAGAGCAAAGTGCAAAGGTCTGTCTAGTGGGATGGGGATGGAGAGGAGAAAGAGAATTTCAGGGATGAATAAGAATGAGAGAAGAGGTGGGGAAAGGGGTGAGTCAGTAAGTGAGGTAATTTGAGAAAATAGAAGGAAACAAAAAAACAAAAAACTAATAAAAATGTAAATAAATGTATTATTGTGGGCAAGGTTGATTTCAGGAGCAACGAAAAGGGACAGATGTAAAATTCTACTGCATTGATGGGCACAAGATACTCTAAAACTTGTCTCACCATCTTGTTTGTCTGCAATAAATTACTACAGTACTAACTACGTCCATAAAAATTCTTATCAGTTTCTTATTTCTAAACTACATATTAATAATGTTAATATCATCCTCTTCAATACATTTGGACAGATCTGAAACACATAAAACAATACAAATTTATAATGGTATGAACTACAGTTCGCAATGTGACCTTAAGATCCATAAGAAATTAAAAAATGGGTTCCTGAAAGGAAACTGGATTGATGAGCATTTTGTTAACATTGAAAACTTTATTGTCAGACCTTTATTGACATTTAAAAAATACAATGTGAAGTTTTATTATGTTAAAAGAAACACCATAAGTCACTGGTGAGGTCAGAGAAAGAATGAATTGTTTAGAAAGCTGCAAAAGACCTGAAAAAAACTGTCATCATAACCTGTTGAGTCCACATATTCTGAAATAATGCCAAGTTTCCTATAAATCTAATTTTACTTTTAACAGACAGAAAACATGTCACGGAAAAATTTCTGGTTTCTATTTCATTTCTGGTTTCGTTTAACATCATCATATGATCATCTCAGGTAAGTTGCTCCAATGATGCAACTGCACTCTGTGAGTTATTACCAGGGGTGGAATTACATATATCATATTAAATACATAACAAAACCTTTCAATATCAAAACCTAACAAGCCATTTGTTTAGATCAGCAGTGACAAATACTGATTTGAAAAATGGAAACAATTTAAAGAAAAAAACATAAACTCTCGAAGCAGTCTGACCATTTCTGGCCTTGACCCATACTTTGAATTTGCACTTACTGACTCTAAAACACTGTTTTATCACCAGAAGAAAATTTAACCCTTTTACACTTAAAACCATTTAGCTGAAATTTTTCCTTTATACCTAAGACAGAGGAGATAACTTTTCACTCTGTTTTTTTTTTTTTCTTTAAATCAAATATTAATTCAATTACAGAGAAACAATGCAACTGAATCATAAATCCTGCTGCAAGTAACAGCACCACCAGTTACAGAGTTGTGGGAGAATCCTATTGCCATTTTGCAATCAGGAAAATACTGTTGCTAACGGGTGCACTAGGTTGTTCTACAGGTGTTGCCTATGTGTTCTGACAACAACAATAGGGCACTGTATTTGCCAAAAATTTTTTTTTTCTTAAAATAAATCTCTGACATACTCCAATCATGATGAAGAAATCTTGACTTATTTGGTGCAGAAACACAGTGCACTGATAAAAAAAAAAATCATGTTCTTTCACTTGTGCTTCACATCTAACATATTATATTCAAAACTAACAAGTCCATATTTTAAGATAAAGAACTACTGATGACAGCTCCATCCCTAGGTTAAAATACATACAAGAAAGTCAGTGGTTGTAGGCAACACTTATTCAATCACCTGATGTTTACTGACATCAGATCTTAACAAATGGTGCTCATCTATTTTCCTTTTCCTTAGGTGCCCTACACTCTTCGACATTTTACTCAGATGTGAACTTCCTTCTTGTAAGTGCAGGTAGGACTCTAAGTCTGTAACAAAAGTGCCCTAGAAAATGCTTTAGTGATTTCTATGGAGTGTGTATGAGAAGCTGAATGAAAGCTGTACCTTGATACAGAAAAGAATTTCCTCAAGTGTTCACCATCACATAGGCTGCATGCAAAGAGTTATACTTGTATAGAGTGTGGTGCACACATATGGAACTCCTTGCCAAGATATGGGTACATCTTTCACTAAGCTTCTAAAGCAACCTAATAGGCAAGTACAAACAACCCTAGTTCCTCATACAAAAAGTGGATATTTGACAAAGAAAAATCTTGTCATGTGCTACGAAAATGGCGTATGCTATTTTTCATACTTCTGAGAGAATGAGGGGAGCAATTTTATGGCAAAGCTAAAAAAAGAGTCAGGGCCTATCACTGAAACTGCCATTATGACAGAAATCTACTGATGCATTTTATTTATTTTGTCATGTCAACATGGCCTAAACCTCATACACATTATAGTCCCCTTATTAAAAAATGCCTCAAGTCTAACTTCGGCCATTTCCATAGCACAGTGACTACTTGATGTAAGCTGAGGTACTTTAAAGTTTTGACAGCAACCAAACCTAATGAACCCAGTTGACCGGCACCCATTGCTGTTTGGTCTTCATATCATTCAGAGATTTCCGGAGCTGATGGTAAGTCTCTTCAAAGTTGTCGTTCACAATAATTTCGTCAAAGTAGCTCCCAAACTCTTTCTCTATCCTGCCACTCTCCTTGACTGTCTGAATGAAATCGTCTTCCTGATGGTGAGAAAAATGATTTAGAAAGTCAGAACTATTCAAGCACAAGTAAGTTAAAATAAGGAAAGCTTGGAATAATAATAGTTAAAAAATGAAAAACATTCCAGGAGACTATATTCACAGAATTAAACACAAACTTCAAGTTTCAGCTTCTTTAATATACCTGTGGCTGTATGCATAGCCGTTATGATAGTTAACACACTGCAGTAACCAAAGCAAATTTCCAAACCATACGTAGTGTTTACAGTCGTTAACACAGTATGGTAAATAATGTATGGATTATGCATACGGCCACTGCTCAAATAGTGCAGCACAAGAAGGTAAAATATCAATCCCTGATTTTCTCATAAGAGGATGACAGCAAGTTATATCTGATACTATAAATTTAATTGAGTTACTTTAAGGGACATTGTGTCATGGTCTCTTGTTTTGCTTGGACTTCGTGAAAGAGGACAATATTGTACCGTCACCGGTGGGAACTACACCTGGCATTTGTTTTCTTTTATTTCTGGATCAGTCTGAATAATACTGCACTTACATAATGAGTGTCAAACACTTTGAAAGAGTGAAAAGGTTGTTTTGAGAAAGCAACAAAATAATGTTTAATTAATACACCTGAAATGATAAGTATTACCTGGTCTAAATTATTGATTTAGCCGATAAAGGTACAACAGGGGGGTAAGGAGATAACTCAGTTTGGGGTCAGAAAATGTAACAAACCCAATATCAATATTTTTTTAAGTATTGATCTTTTCTGCCTGCCGCTTCTATCTTTGAAAATACAAATAGCACAAAATATTTAAGGAAAAATGAGGACCGATGTACTTACAGATTTCATTTCCACAACAGGTGCGCCACCTTTGCCCTGTGACATTGAGGAAACAAATAAAAGTTCTGGTTAGTCACGTAACTCTGAGAGTTTGCATACTTCTGAAAACTCAACCCTTACTTTTTAAAAAAAATGAGGTATGTTCTGTAGCAAATCAAGGAAGGAGTGACTCTTCATGGGATGAAATAGTTTGCGTTCAACAAGATTTGGAACTGTAACCAACAGCCAGAGGCTAGATAAAATCATGTCTGTCATTAACTTTCAACAGGCTAAAATACAGATTGATTACTCTCTGCTTGCAATTCAGCGTCCGTCCACAGTCAATATCACAAATCATCTTCTGATTACTTTGTGCTTGCAATTTGGCTTCACTTTACAATTAAAATCACATATCCTCTCTTTAACTCAAAACCTCTCCATCCCCTCCAAACCTCAGGCACAAAAAAAATAATCAATCCACTACCAGTATATAAATACACTTCTTCTTGCGTATTCACTCAAAGTTGTAAGAACCAAAATTTTTGTTTTAAAAAAAAAACCTATTCTGCATATTTTTACTCTGTCCAACAGGTAAAAATTAATTTGCTATCTTTTCATTAGAAACTATTATTCATAAGCAGTAGACTTACCCTTCCACCTCTTGCAAAGCGCCGACCGTCCTCATACATGACTTTGAGAGCTTCAACACTTGGGGCAGCTATGAAGACAATGTATGGCATGAACTCCTGAGTCTTCAACATCTTCAAGGCCTGGATGAAACATAATACAAAGCAAAATCAGCCACACTAAACCACAACAATGTTGACACTGATTTTATACAGGGCTGACACTGAATGTAAATAATATATTATTTCAATGACTTTCTATATTTTTTTTTCCAAGATGGTGAAACCGACAACTTTATTGAAGAGTGTTTTTTTATTCCAGACAGGTAGAATATACATGTCATATTCTACATGAAGATGGGGCTCATATTACAAATTCTGCTTAACATAGCAAGGAGAGAGTGTTCGAGGGAGAGGGGAGGAGAGGATGTGGGGGGAAAGGGGGGTGAGACACGTCTTCAGACATTTCACATAGACTTTCCATATTTTTTGTGACCTCATATTTTTTTTACATTACTGATAATACTGTAATTAACACTCGTAGCGTGAGGCGCATTGGGGCCAGTCTCCAGCTGGTTACATGACCATTTAGGGGTGTTAGCTGCTGGCAAACCAACTGCCACTGGGGTGCAAAATTCTACTGTTGCACCTCCTGTTCCACAAGGAGATGTGTATATATTCTATTGCCGCATTCAAATGTAGCAAGTGGATGGTAGAATATATCCTACCACAACATCATGAGGGTTAAAACCATCATATGACCACTTATTGTCACAAGGAATTTATCCCATTATCTGACAGTTTCATTCTATGATGCGTTGGGAAAATAACTGCAAACAAAACTACAGACCACCAGTCCAAGTTTTAAGATTCTCCATGTTTTCCACAACTGCTGGCTACTTTTGTGATGCCATGTAATTTTCGTAATGTATCGTAAAAAAAAAATGCTTGCATGCATATAAATTTATATAGCTGGAACAGAACGTCCAAGCAAACACAAAACAAGAGATAAAACAGTTTTCAGATTTCGGGTTTTTTTGTGCAAGCTGCCTTTCACACTGAGTGAAACAATTATCTCTGAAAATGAAAAACATGAACATTCTCATATTTAAGAGATTTCTCTGAAGAGTGGCATCCCTGAGAAATTAGCAACAAAGCACAAAGACACAAGAAAAACCCAAGACTGACCGCAGGGCTGACATCCAGCACACACATCTTCCCAGACTTGACCACGTCCCAACATGAGTCCACTCTGGTGCCATATATATTGTTGTTGTACTCTCCATGTTCAATGTATTTGCTCTCCAAGATATCTTGCTCCATGGTCTCCCGGTCAGTGAAGTAATAGCCCTGTCCATCCACCTCTTTCTCTCTCGGAGCTCTAGATGTGTCTGCAAGATATGACGATAAAAATGCCTGCTATACAATGTTTAAAAAAAACTTTCAGTTTGTCATGTCGTCAGTCCGGTACCCAAGTAATCAAGTATGACTCTTCTGGTTATAAAGACAACAATTGACTCTGCTCAGGTTCAGCCTCCTGCTGGGTGCATGACCATTGTTAGGGCCGGATAACGACCGATGCATATGTTGTCTGCTGACCAGTCAAATGACACCGGGGTGCAAAATTCTACCGTCCATTCAGCGCTCTGCAAGAAGATGTGTATATATTCTATTGCCGCATTCAAGCGAAACAAGCAGACAGTATTCGTAGAATATATTTTATCACCACATCTGGAGCATTAAAATAAAGAAGTGGAAACATCCAGATCCACAGCGTGAAAATTTATGAAACAACTTCCAGTAATGAGCTCAAAATACTCAGCAAACCCAATAATTAAGGACTGATTTCCTAGAATAAAAACAATAATCTTGTAATTAAATAAAATGACATCATTCAGATGTTCCACCATCTGGATCAATAAGACAATAACATAGAACCAGAACCCACAAATGGCCACGATTACTCTGAAGAAATCTTATAGCAAGTATTAGATCTAAAGAAACTCACGAGCAATGGGTGTCCCAAATCTTCGTGGATCATCCTTGATAAGTCGTTCTTTCAGGGACCTGCGTCCAACACCCTTCGCACCGACCAAAACAAGGAATGGACGTTCAAATGGTGGCATGCGTCGCACTTCTTCATATATTGTGACATCAGCTTTGTCAAATTCTGAAAAATGAAATTAACTTTCTGATTCATAATCTCACAACCTCAAATTTCTGTTTTTATCTTCTATTCACTGAATTAAAATTCAAATATCAAATTCATTTACAGTGATCACAAGATCAAAGCCGCATATTTCTTGACCTGCTGTAAGCCATAATAAAATTTATTGCTGTACATTAAGAAATGCTCCCCTTATGCCACCAGTGTTCCTACAAATAAATCACAGAGTTGTAGACGGAATCAGTATTCTTGATACTTTTCCATGAAGTCACATGACAGTGAACACTGTCCTTGCTTAGCATTCCACTGACGTTTTACATATCACCATTTCATTATTCTAGACCAGCTAATGAAATATCGCACGAAATTGTTAAACAGCAAAAAACTGTTACCATAGTCTAGTATGCACACCTCATCTCAGACTTTGACCTTGATGCCAGTGTAACCATTTCTTTCTGAGAAAACATCTCCATGTAAGCATACTTTGCTGACCTACCCCATCAAAAATTAAAATGGCATATCTATACTCGGAAAAATTTCTTAATGCAAAAAGTCAGCTTCAATCCAGAGACATCAATATAGCGGTGGCTTCTTGAAAGAAATATTTTTCATATATCAATGTACTGAAGGCGTTGTGAAAAAAAAAAATGTTCATCTGTATGCTCCACTCTGGCAATGTAGCTTTATTCTTTAATGTACGAAGTGTCATGTGCTTTGGTGTGCTATTTTCACGTTTTAATGTGCTACAATCATCTTACCTTTGTTATCCTTTGAACTGTACTTGATTGTTCTCTTCTTTTTCTTGGTCAGACCACAGACTGCAAGAATGGAAATGCCATGGAATCAGTAGAATCAAAATGAGTGGCAATGTAATAAAACCATGTGAATGTTGGCAGCATAAAGAGGCTACCTCTCAAACTTTCTGAAGACAAAATTTTGATATCCTCATTGAAAATGTTGAGAAAATGTTTATTAAATCACACTTCTTACTAAAATCCTATATATGAAACTAGTGCCATTACAAAACACTGTAAGTTCCAGAAAGATAATTAGGTTAGATAAGTCCTATGGACATTAGGGATTTTGCTTAATATGAGAATGTAATTGTGGTCAACAGGCAGTCAAAGAACAGGATTGTCAAGGAACTAATAAATAATTTACTGTGATTTTTTCTTATTTTCAAGAGATCAACATTTTTTACTTCAATGCCGATAAGACAATTAAAATCTAAACAAGACTATTTTCATTGTTACATGACATTTATGCTACACTCAACAAAGTTTCATTGTGGTCGATACAGTGGAGACTGGTTCCAACAAAACTGTGAACAATCATTTTATCCAATCCAGTTTTTCAGATTTCCTTTGTTTGTTTCATAAGAACCAGCCATTATCACTTGTTCCTTTTTTTTCTTCTTTTCATGACTTTTCATCCTGATTTTCCAGGTCAGTGACAGCCCTGAAAAGGCTCCTGACAAAACACAGCAACTTGGCACACACAATGACCCATACTCACACAAACTACTCTTGGAATAATCTAAATCAGGGTTGACAAAGGATTTCCTCTTCTCTTCAAGGGCCTCAGATGGTACCAGCCCAACAGGACCATTTATTTCAGCCAGGCGGGCCTGGAAATAAGAAAGCGGACTGTAATGAAACGTATTTCAAGGACTGGGTCACTCCTCACCAGACTAAACCTGAGCTCTCTGGGGGTGGAGCAATTTATTTTAGAATAACATATTCACATTTCTAATTAGTTCAAATTAATTTTACAAAAAAACAACAAAACCACAAGCAGCTCTGTAAATTTGTGTTAAAATCTACTGATAGTGGAAGCAATGGACATAAGTAAAGAAAGAACAGAAAAATCTCCATACTTGATACTTTTCAACTCACCTAAATCTTTAGAAGAAATGATAATCCATGTTATAGAAATATCACTTTTTAAACCACGAAAATATTTTCATTGCTAAAACATTTGATGAGTACACCTATTCACTGTTTCAAAGCCAGATGAAGACCAAGAAAAGGCTAGCGCACAACCACGACCTGAATCTCCCCTTGATACAAAAGGAAGGCAAAAAGTAAAAGTAAGTAGACTAAGTACTAAAACAAAATCTCAGGTGGCCAGCAAATATCTTTCCAAAGCACAGGCCAATCAATCATCACATTTTCCATAACCTTATAACCCAAAAACCGTATTTGCTTTCACATCCTTTGTAAAACACTATGAACAGCTATCATTGTCTGTGCTGGTGACACATCAAGAGGTCATTATCAGTAAGTAAATCACTGGGTACCTAGACAAATATTATGTCTATGATGCTAGCAGTCTCTAACCACCCTAATGACCGCTTTGTGGTAAAAAAAAAGGGTTGGGCTACAAAAGACTTGCTCTACAGAATTCATCTCAAGATGGCCCAAATGGTTTTAGTCTTGTTTCTCAACTCACACCTTTGCAAAATATAAATTCCACCCACCTGCCACCAGTTAGTGTCATCACTGCTGACAATCTCCAGGATATCACCATCATTAAATGGAAGCCCCGCCTCCTTACAGGGAAGTAGGCGGTCCTTCATTGGGTCCCAACTGAAATGAGCTTTCATGTAAACCTGAAAATGAAATTGCATAAAACAAATGAAACCTGATAAATTTTGGCAAGGCGACAAAGACATGAAAAAGAATAAAGAAAACATAAATAATTATGAAATTGTCGGCTAGCAATGTAAAACACTAATTTGTGGAAACACAGTAACTTACAGAAAATTTGAGGAGCACTTAAACAGCTTAGTGATTCATAATTCTGTTTCCAAGACAGGTAAGCTCTCATTTACACTTATACACTATTAAATGAACTGCTACTTGATGCCTCCCTTTTGAACAGGATAATTTTCTCCCAATCTCAATGTGCAACCCCAATAGGTTTTTAGCACCTATTAGAGGGGCAAATCACTCGTTGTGTACAACCCAATTAATCCCCTAATATATAAAATTCCCCTTTTTGAGGACCCTGCCAGCCAGTGTCAGGGTGTAAACATATGTATAATGGCCTGTGATCTAAATAAAACATCCAATTTTAAAGTTTCAGGTACAATTTGAACTTCTTAGATAAAAAAATAAAGTGTGTAGGTCTATGCATTCGCACGTGGTCAAAACCAGCCAAATGAAAAATTGGGGACCAAATCAGAATTTGAGGTGACCTTTTTCGAAAGAGATTTATGAAAAATTTTGGGTGTTGACTCCCCTTTTTCTTCCTGTTAAAAGATCGGGCAAAAGAAGTACTTTAACCGCCATGGAAGAAATCTCCCCAAATCACAGTGGTATTTGTAGAATAACACAAAATGTTAACAGGGCCAAAAGAGAGTAAAACAATAGGTTCCAAAGACGTATACTCCTATTTCCATTTCAATCATTCTCCTTAGCATTATCACTACAGCCAATGCAAGATGCCTTGCACTTAGACATGCCAATACTAGCATTCATTCCACATGATTTTGCCTGTTTTCAGCATAGGATTCTAGCCCAAAGTCTCCAAAATGTGGACTTCGAAAGGAGTGGTGGCAGCATGACTCAGTATGATTCAATTCAAAAGTGAGAGAAAAAAAAAAGCATGTCATGAAATACCAAAGTGTCTAATTAGATCCTTTGATCCTACAACCTTCAGTTTAAAGTTACACTTCCAGTCATCTTATAGAACCAGAAATGGAACTAGGTCATCAAAAAAAACAAAAAAAAACCAAAAAAAAGCATAAAGAGCTTTTGTGCAGAGCAAAGCATCATCAGAAAAGCTATCAATGTCATATGATTGTTGTATACTGGTCATACCAAAAAAATGCTGAAATTCTGACAAATCTGGAACAGATTCCAACCTTGCATTACTTCCACTTAAAATAAAACCCTGCAAATTCAGGAAATCAAATGATTCCCAAGAAGTCCATTTTCTGAGAATTCTTGTACTTACAGGCTCTGATTTATTGACATGTATGAAGGAGGGAATGATCTTGAGGGTGATATCTGGGTCAGACTCTATGATCATCTCCATCATCTGTTCTGGAGTGGCCACAGGAAGTCCATTCACTTCTCGGATGATGTCACCAACATGGAGCATTCCTGAATAGAGAGAAAAGACGAGTGAAGGAAAAGGTAACAATGATCCAAGGCAGGCTGCCCAGTCACCAGTGCTGGCTTCACTCACTCTTGTAGATGATCAGTGGCGGACCTAGAATTGGACATCCTTTAGAAAAGGGCACAAAAACCCATTCATTTTTCCTGAACTTTCTGAGGTTTCACACAAATTATAATTATACTGAAGGTATGAAGATACCAGTAGGACCTTGCATAAAAATATGCAATTTTAAATAGTCCCCATAAAATCAGAAAACTGGCAAAGGGGAGGGGTATAGGGGTTGAAACTGAATTTCAAGGGCTTAGATAGGTGCAAATACATTTGTAAGAATAGGTGAGGTTTAGCCACTCAAGTATAAACTTTGTGGTTATTGCTTGGCGGGTAAGGTTACCCTGTTTACTGAGTGAAAAGGCTTAAAATATTAGGTAGCCTGCTTCACTGCCTAAATTCTCAAAATCTAATTGGCTTAGGGGCATTTTTCTTTGTGTCAAAATTTGGAGGAAGAGCTAAACAACATGTTTGGAAAGTAGTTTGGCACTGGACCTCTTGATAAGTTCATGAGAGGTGTAAAACCTTATATACAGTGAAAAAAACATTGCCATCTTCATATATGAAACTTGCCCATATTGGTCGCAATTTACAAGGAGTGCAATACGTGCTTTGGTCTAAACCTCAACTGGGATAAATTCTTCAAACAAAAACACTGACGAGGATTCCCCACTTCACACAAGTGTGACAAACTTTTTGAGTACACACCTTGTTTGTCTACAATACTGCCTTGTAATATCCTAGCCACCTGGAGGTCGTTCATCTCATCAAGCTTGACTGTGATACCCTGACAAAAGATATGAAGCGTCTCTAGCTGAAAACTCTAAATCTAGAAAAGTATGGGGATGGGGACTGGGTTTGAGAAGAACAGGCTCCGTCCCTTACTTAAAATCAAAGGAAATACTTTGTTGAATTGATTAATAGGACTGTGCTTTATAACATTTCAGACTAGCAGCTGCGTTTAAAGTTAAGTAAGATTACAGCCATGCCTTTCACTGAAGAGTCAGGCTAACAAGGCCCCAGAGTTATCAAGGATCTTTTGATTTATTCTTGTAGTGTGAGGTGCCTCGGGTCCAGCCTTTTGCTGGCTATGTGACCATTGTTACCGATAATGATGTTGCAAGTGTTGTCTGCCAGCTGATCAGATGACACTAGGCTGCAAAATTAGACCACTGTACCCAGCCCTTTGCAAGGAGATGCATATTTATTCCGCATTCAAAGGAAGTGAGCGGACGGTAGATCTAATTCTATCAGAGTACCACAAGGTTAACATATCTGTGCAAAATCTTCCAAGCAATTGCACACAATGGATTGTAGCCTAGACATTCTGACAGCCACATAAATGAAGACTCCAGAAAGAAAAGAACTCAAACACATAAATGATATAAATTTGGTAAAGAAATTGCAGGTGTGCCTCATTCATTCCAATTAGCACAAAATTTAAAAACCATCTGGAGAAACAGACAGCCATGAACTGTAAGACACTTACACGAATTATAGAAGAAAACAAACATACAGAAACTCTAGGCTAAGTACTGACCAGTGGCTCGGTCTGTGATTTGCGGATGTTGACGTAGCGGACCTGCTCATGAACATCACTGAAAACTGGAGGCAAGGGAGATAACAGCTGAGGGCCTCGTGTGATGGTCTGTGACCTGTCAATGTCCCCCTCAAAGTTTTTGTTTGTGATGTCGTCATGGGCAACCAAGAGAGCCTGGGAATAGAAAAGAATACATGTGGAACCCGCACCACAAAATACAGAGCATGTTCTTCAGCACTGCCCCGAATAACACCAACAGAGAAAAACTCATTGGCCTGGAGGCTCAGCGCTTCAGTTAAATTGCATGGGATGGCAGGAGATCTGAGACACACAGCAACATTTATACAGGCCACTGACCTCCTGACATGATACGTCGAACTCACAGAACGCAGCAGAAGAAGAAGAAGGAATGAGTAAATAGCTTGAAGTTTTGCTCATTACAGATTTCAGCAGCAAATGGTGTCTCGAAAATATGCCTGGCTCACAATGAGCTGCAGTTATGTTCCTAAAAGGATGTTTAGGTTTTGTTCATTCCAAAATTCCTCATACTGGTGCTGGACTTCAGGGGCATTTTTACTTTATTTTCTCTTGAAATTCTTGGCCATATACATTTGTTTAAAAAACTGAAAGAATACATACATGTATCTGAAAAGGGTAATCACTCTAAAGGATATTAAAATGAAAAAATGGAATGAAAGAGATTATAAGCCAAGTAGGATATGTGGTATCAGTCATATAAAAAAATCCTGTAAGGAAGTTTTTTTATTTTCTTTCTGTTTGTCCTTGCTTGTGGTTTGTTTAGCACAATTCTGAGACGAATTGGATTTTTTATAGTGATTCTCATTCTTCTCAGCTGCCCATTTTGTATTCTGTATACCTCCTTTTCCTAGTAACATGGAAATTTACCCAAGAGCTTGTTCTGTGTAGCTTGATTTGGGAAATTTTACAGGAGGAACAACAAACTGATTGAAGCTGGCAAGTTATCAATGACATGAAACATTTTTTGTGCTTTGCAGAGAAACTACTCTTTTGAATGTAAGTCTTGTAAAAATATACAGTTTGGTTGGAGTTTTTCAAACGATGTAAAAAATTCTGCCAAATTATGATGTGTGAAACTGACTCTTAGATGATGATAAATTCTCCTTACCCTAAAATGGGGACTTTCAATAAGCTGTTTCAACTCGTTGGCATCATCATCATTGTAAGCTTCATTCAGCTCTGCCAAGAGCTCTCTGGCAGCAGACACAGCGTCTCGGTCGACGGATGGGGGGAATTTCACTTCCAGGTCTTCATGAACCTGTGTCCCATAAATGAATAGATAAACAAATAAATAAATAAATAAATCAGAATCTTACAGTGGTGAAAGTCATCATCTCAGACAAGCCTGGATTAATGATCAGTTAATCCTTGAAACCTTGATCTCTCCCCCCTCCCCCTCCCCCTGTAAATCCCTATTTCCCTAGGCTCCCGGACAAACATCCAACAAAGGAGACATGCCTCTGAACTTAAAACTGGCTTAATTTACTGAGGCCACAGAACGAACATTTTAGTCTGACCTTCAATGTATATATTCTAAGAAACTGGTAAATCAGAATGTAAGGGAATGAAGTAAAATGTATCACACTAGTACATTCACATACACATGAAATCTAACAGGAATAATTGTAGTTAGACCCATACTCATTCTGTCTATGAAAAAGAGCAATTCATTTGAAATGGAAAGGAGAAAAAAATTCACTGCAGCCATTGAGATCTTGCTCTAAGGTTAAAAATATGTTGCAGAGAGAAACACTTCAGTTTCATCAACAGAGCAAGATCTTTACCAACACATGATGTCAAATAACAACATTTTAAGTCAAAAACACTATACAATAGTATAATAATATGTACTGTGCCTCGCTGAGATTCATTCACTGCAGCACCCAACCATCACTGTGATTATGTTGGAAATGTATCAGTGATGCTGAGACAAATGCAGTGTTGTTTCAGAAGGGAAAACCAACCACTCAGAGGTCAAATTTCACAGTTCTGATTTCACACAACGATTTCTCAGCTATAAGTAATGCCACTGCATTTAAAAAAACACTGCACCACTGGAAAGGGAAAGCTCTCCTCTTTCTAATAGTACGAAATTCATTTAGACAAGGATAGAATTATGGTCACAGTGATAAAAATTTGTGGAGCATGTGTTAGTCTCCTTTCTGTGTGCTGAAATTTCACGCATGGACCATTGACTTAACTATGTTATCTAATTACTTACATCAATTATACTGGGCAAACATGCATCTGTCAAAATGGCTTTGAGGAAGTCCAAATCTGCAGGACGTGCTCCAATTTCATACAGGTCATCAAGCTGATCTGCCACTACCTCAATGGCCTCTGCGGTAAAAAAATTAATCAATTAGTCAATCAATCAATCAATCAACCAATCAATTAGCAATCATCAATCAAATAATCCATCCATCAATATAAGCTCATCTGGCACTGTCTCAATGGCACCCATCATAAAATCAATCAATCAATCAATCACTTAACTGCAGAGAAACTATCACTCTGTTGAGAATAAGTCTTGTAAAAATATAGAGTTTGTTTGGAGTTTATCAACTGGTGAGCTAAAAAAATCATCAGTTAACTGATTGATCAAATATAAATCAGTGGCCTCTAAGTAAATGTAGATTTTGCATTGACAAATTATTGTGGAAATCAAAACAAATGAAAACCTTTTCCCTTACAAAAATGATTTCAAACATCTGTGTGACATGATTTGTAAATGTATAATATTTCTATTGATTAGGATAATAATGTCAGTCATAGGCAGATTGCCGATCTCAGACATTGGCAGTTTGCAAACTGGCTTATTTTTGTGCTTGCTGCGACCCAATACTTCCAATAAATGTCACAAAGTAAGTTACAAAGTTATGGGTTAACTACAGCACTGAAACATGGGACTGGCATCATTTTCTTGCGTTGTCCCATACACTACAGTTTGTATTCCCTCTACTGAAAAACCCACTCAAATGAGATAGGCAAACAGCCCATGACTGTGACGGTTAGTAAATTTTCTATTCCATCAATTTCAACTGTAAAGTATTATATATTCTCACATTAAAATTTGGCATCACATCCAGATACTTTTTACATGTAATCAAAACAAAATTATACTCTTTGGACACATTTTGGACCTTCAGCACCCCCTGTTAAGCCATTAATCAATGGTGTGGGGATACCATCATTCATTCCTGTCATTATTCCTTGCTGTGAAGTGGCCATCTTGGAGTAAAAGGCAAGTGTGTAGATGTGTACCCATGTGTTGTTTCCTCGTGGGTTTGTGCAGTCTCCATGTGGGCTACATGTGTCAGTATTTTATTTGTGTGTGTTTGAGTGTGTTTCACAGCAAAGCCAGTAAACAAAACAAAATGTGAAAATGCCTCTGTTAATAAGTGTTTACTCAAATAATAAACTTGAACTCATAATGATGAAAGAAATGGTTTATAACTAAAACACTCAAAAGTGAGGCTACATGTCAACATACCTTTGGCGCTGAGTGCCTCAGATGTTGCTGTAGGCATGGTTTAGCTGAACTTGTGGGCTAAACCTCCAATGATTCCTTGCAAATATAAGACAACAAAATGTGATGTTAGGGACAATGTATATGTGACTTTGACCTGCCAACAGCCAAAATAAGATTACTGGCAAGGGGAGGAATTCTGAATGAGGCTTACACCTGATACTCCTCTCTCTCACTGGACATTAAGGTTAGGGTCTTGCCTCGACTGATGTTCCTGTCTTGATGGGTATTAGGGTTAAGGATAAGGATAGGGTTCTAGGAGAAAAGTTTGGGTTCTATTAGGGGGCATGAGTTCCAGTTACGGATCTAGGTCTCACTTGGAATACCTTCCCTGTCAAGCTTAACAAAAAAACAACAGCCTCTCCAATACAAAGTTAACTCTTTCCCTACTTCGAGCCGGAAAATCTGGCTCGGGCCAGAGGTCACGGCAAGACCTCGAGCCGGAAAATGCAGCTCAATAAATACACATACTGTTCTTCTCTCACACAGTACCAATACATAAATAAACATTTTCTTCTTCTTATATGATTCATTGATACATAATCTGCATGCTTTATTTGCTGTGGGCCGCTGTAGCAAAGGATTTATGTACTGTAGGTGTGGATAAAAAATTGGGTCATGAAACTGGCCGTGTCTTGAGGTGACCTGCTATGGGGATTAGGTCAAGTAGTGAAACAGTTAATGTGACCTTGCTTTCAAACTGGGTGAAACTGACCTTCAACAGTGATGGAAGCAACTGCACCCGTGATACCTGTAGAAGAGCACTGACACCAGAACTACCTGAACTCTTTTAGGCAAAGGAAGACCCTAACTCTAATCCCATCCTCACAACTAATGCTAACAAAGAAAAAAGTGTTACTACTAAAACTACTAAAGTCTGCAGGACCCTCAGATTGATCCTGTTTACAGCTTGATATGACTAAATTTACTTTACTGAAATCAAACTATAGCAAATGAATTGTCTCTACATTTGTCCCTGATTGCAGCTATACTCAGCTGAACATTAAGAGAAAGTTTTTTATCGATTGGTGATAAAACTGCCAGTCATGAAAAACACTGTAAAAGCCTGATTTCATGAAATTCCAAACTTCAGATGTAGGCCTCTAATAGTAGACCTCTATATTATAGGCTAGAGCTAGAGTATCGTCTGGAATGTGGAATATTGCAAAGGCTAAGCCTTGGAAACCTATATCTAATGTGGACTGTATAGAGCTGTGCATCGCTAGGTTAAGCTCAGCGCTAAAGTGGGCATGTTACTACCATCTGATGCGTAACCACAGAACACGGAAGTGCCACACTAGGAAAGCGTCCTGTCACCTTTCTGCGTCCAAGTGGACAACTTTTCGAGTGCGACACCGGTCCGAGTCTCAATATGGAACTAAAGAACCCCGAAATCTTTTCGGTTACTGATTTAATCAGAACCAATGAATTCTTATCTCGTCAGCCAGGAATTATGTATGAACAACGCATCAAATTTCTTACCGCAATTGTTTTTCGTCACTCACCTGTGCGTGATTTGTTTATGTTCGCGTTCTTTTGCAGTTTACCTGAGGTCACGTGACAGGAAGTTTAAGTGCGAAAGTAAAAACGTTTTTCACTGACGAGGTCATGGAAATAAACGAATTAAATTTTAGTTAGGTACCTGGGAACTCACTATTTTGCCTTTTTTTTCCCCCTTTACGCAGTCATTTTATATAATTAGTCATGAAGAACATTTATTTGAGGATATAAGTAAAAAAAAAAAAAAAAACCTACAGAGAGAAGAAAATAACATTTTGTACGATAACCGTCTTCGTAACTGCACGGTCTAAGGGAAACAACAACAATAAATCATAATGACTTAATAATATTCTTGGTTGTTTCCCTTGGACCATTTTTTTTTCTCATCAGCCCCCCCCATACAAGCACATATCTTTTATTTCCCGCATGTTTGTCTCTTTTTTCCTTCTGGGAAAAGAAGCGGGGATTCCATCTTGTTGCACCGTCTTCTTTTTCTGGTATCAGGAGGAGTCTGCAGAATGGTGAGAATATGGGGAAATATTGTAGCTAAGCTCTTCCCACCCTACCCCATCTCGCTAAAAAGAAGTTACCCTGTATAGAGCCGATACTATCCATTCTAAAGCCTCGCAGTGCCAGTGAGTCCCATCCCCCTCTCTCCCTTTCCAGCTTCCAGACATGGAGAAAGTCTTACCGGTAATGTCCCTGTTTCTATGATTTCCCGCTCTTCCTTTCAATCCTATCTGTCTATCATTTCTAACAAGTGCGCCATCTCCCATCTCTTCATTATTCTCCATATCAGTCGTGTCTTCAAAATTCTCTTGTGTCATCAGTGAATGCTTATGGCAGGTTCCCACCGTTTTTTGGGGGTCTGTGTCCTCCTTCACTACTCCGCAATACATATATTCTTTATCACTCTGAACAGCTTCCTTCTCTCTCTCTCTCTCTCTCTCTCTCTCTCTCTCTCTCTCTTCTCCTCCTCCTCATCCTCCACCGCGTTCATCTCTAAACAGTAGTATTTCTGTTTTTCTCCACTTGTTTACCGTCTTCCCGTTTGTTTTTCTGTCCGCCTCCCTCTTCTTCTGATTTTTCTCCTCTCATCTCTGTGACGCGATCAGGTGTTCAACCAACCAATGGACTGACCAACTGACCGACCGACCGACCGACCAATCCACTAGCCGGCTCCTGCCAAATCAAGCAAGCAAGCAAGCAAGCAAGCAACCAACCAACCAACCAACCAGCCAGACCACAAAACCATCTAACCAATGTGCTTCAACAATGTTTATTTTCAAGCTTAAATACAACTATATACATGTACATTTTTTTAAACATTGATAACAATACATTGTGAGAAAAAGGACCGTTCTCGTCTATTTGTCAAGTTTATATTAAGGCCCTTTTTCACATGGTTAAGTACGTTCTACTACAATGCAAGTTTTACAGTAAAATACAACATGGTGAGGGTAGTGCTATGCATTATTTAAATACTACAGTGGGCAGTAAGATCATTTACAACGTGTTTTGACAAATTAAACCTATGACAAACCAGCATAAGATTTACAACAAACAAAAAAAATGTTTACCGTCTTGCCGCTTAAAAGACGATAGGTTTGTTGGTAATAATTATGATGTAAGTTGCATGCAGTATGTAATGCAAATCAAATCAGAAATAAACCCTTTAATGGGTTCAGGTCACATAAGTATACCCAACGTTTCCGCCCATGGGCAGGACAGGCAATCCCTTCTGTAATAGTTGATAGTAATGTTAATGTCATTTCTTCGTATATGTTGCTGTTCATAAATAAACCACCGACCCATATATTGCTGTTCATAAATAAACCCGGTGGTCAGAGACCTTTTCAGCCAATAAAGCGAATCTTTCATATTATAGAAGTCATTCAGACCCCTTCATTACCAAGACCTATGCTGATTTTCACTGCTTACCTGAAGTTATTTATTATAGTGCAACTCTGTTAACACAAACACTGCTTAACACAACATCCTGCCTGACACAGTTTCCTTTCAACAGCCCCAAGTGTTTTATTTAAATCTTTCTTATAAAATATAATAAACAGCACTCTGGATGATACAATTGTTTTTTATAACATACCCTCAGTAGGTTGGTCCAAAGAGTGTATTATCAGAGTTCTATTATATTTAGAGTGAGTGATATATCAGCAAATGAAAGCCAGTGTTTCAGATCGCAAAAGTCATTTTAAAATTAATGAGATGTTCTTTATATAGATAACGTGATATTATTATATGTCTGGGTTGCTTGGAAGTCTCAGAAATATGACAAACTATTCTAAGAAACTATAATTATTATTATGTTTATTATGTCTTCTGACCTGTTATTTGTCTCTTTATATGTTTGCCCATGCACCAAACACTGTGGTTTCAGCTGTTGAAGACAAACGTGTTAAATGTTATAAAATACCGTCAAATAACTAATCAACCAGGTAGCCACTGATCAGTTTGAACAGTATTGATTATTTTGGTTTTTTCATATTGTTATAGAGTCTCCTTTTTTTCTGGGTCATTGATTTTATGCATTTACACCTGTTCGTTGTTGTGTGTCCTGTGTCTGTCAGGTTATATCCGTCACCTCATCGATGTCTTCTCGGTATAACAGAAGTCTTGATAATCCAGTAGGTCATGTTTCCCTCAGTTTAAGTTAGAAATCTCTCTCTGACTCTCTCTCTCTCTCTTTCTCTCTCTCTCTCTCTCTCTCTTTCTTTCTCCCTCGCTCACTCGTACTTCGTTTATTGTCTTTGTTTGAGTAGGCCAGGCCTACGAGGTAGGCAACAAAGCGTTAAAGATTTGGGTGTTGTGCCAGCCTGACACAGATGATGATGATGATGACGATGACGATGACAATGATGGTAGTACTGGTGATGGTGATGACGGTGGTGATGATGATGATGAGGAGGAGGATAGTGGTAATGATGATGATGATACCATGAACATAGTGGTGGTGATGATGATGATTATGTTAATGGTAGCGACGCTGGTGATGATGGTGATGGTGGCGACGAAAAGTAGTGATGATGTTGAAGATGACAATGATGGTAGTGATGATGCTGGTAATGGTGGTGACAATGATGGTGATGATGATGATGAGGATGATGATAAGGATGATGATGGTGGTGGCGATGAACATAGTCATGGTGGTGATGATGATGATGTTGGTGGTAGTGGCGGTGGTGATGATGATGAGATGACGAATAGTAGTGATGACGATGATGACTGTGTTGCTGGTGATGATGATGACGACAATGACAATGATGAAGATAACTGTGGTGATGGGCAGAATAATATTTAATTTCAATAACTGTGGTGGTGGAGATGGTGGTGATGATGTTGATGATGCTGAAGGTACAACGACGATGGTGATGTCAATGATCAAAATGATTACAATAACCATGATAATGAGGATGATGGTGATGTCATTACACAATGTCATCCTACAAGGCAGTATTTTATAATACAATACGATATGACGTGTTTTAAGTACACCTTACTGTTCCCTCCACGTTTCATGCAGTTCTCTTTTTGTGTCATCTGATTCATGAATCTGAAAATCTTTAGCTAACTGGATTTGTTTGTCGGTGGCTGTGTATGTCCGGTATGGAAATTAACATCGCTTTACCAAGGAGTGTCAACTTTGGCAAGCTGTCAGCAAAATAGGTAGGATCTATGACGAATGAATTTTTGGCTCCATGCGTTTTTCCTTTAAGCCCCAGAACAATAAAAAAAAACCCATAATCTTTCTAAGCTAGTAATGAACGAGACCTCGAAGCTTTAGTTTTGTTACAATAATATTAATAATAATAATGCGGTTTGTAAGTCTCATATCCAGGCTAATGCCCGCTCATGCGACTTCACACTGTTATTACCCCAGCAGGCCTGATCACTCTAGGACTTTCTCGACTCCCTGGGGAGCATACAGTGCCGCTGCCATTTTTAGGCGCTGATCACTAGCATTCTCACAATATCTTCCACTGCCTATAGCCAGGTACCCATTTTACAGACGGGTGGACTGAGGAAAATGTGAACGAAATGCTTTCCCAAGGCACTTACAACATGACCGTGGTCGGGAATCGAACTCAGGACCTTTAGATCCTGAGTCCAACGCCGTAACCATTAGGCCATGCAGTTCCACACCAACTGACATAACATCATCCGTTACACTACACTCTTTTAAAATTCTTTATCCAGATACTGTTTTCAAAGTATACTGTACTTTTTATGAAGCTCGGACAAGTCATAAGCAAGCGGTTGATAACAATGTTGAGTGACCTGACCTGCTAGAGGGAACAGTGATGTGAAGTCGCATAAGCGAGTAATATCTTTATATAAATATTAAAATGAACCCTTTTATTATCATCATATTTTCCAAATGGAGTGTCGTTAATGTTTATGTGAAGTAACTATAGTAAAAGCAGGTCGTCGCTATAGGGCTCTGCGTGTGCTAAGATTCACTTATGTCGTTTTCCGTTATCCAGATGCCGATTTTGCACGTGCATCTAGAAGTTGAAAACCGTTGTTTTATTTTCCTCCACAAAGATCGGCATCATGCCACAAGACAGCCAAAGGAGTGACCCCTAGCGCAAGCAGAGACCTGTTGCAACAACCTGCCTTTACTCTAGTTCACGCTTTCTCAACTTCTGGTTTTTGATGTCTTTCGTGGGACCATCCTATATATATTTCACTGTTGAAACTTCATTTTGGATTAGTTGTCTTGCAGCCAGTCAAAATGAGGCTTATGTCGCTAGACTGGGCACTAGGATACCAGGTTCTGAGGGTGACTGGGTCAGCCGGTATCAAATACTGTATTTGTTTGTTGACGAGATCGAGAGTAAAATCTCATATGCACACTAAAATGTTGATTCTATGGATAACTGGTTGATATTTGTGGATATATCTGAGCCTTTGTGAGGTATACAAAATAATTTATGTGGTGTAAAAATGACTCGAAATTTGCAATTTTTTTCAGACGTTTTTACTGCCACGTGAAACGATTCTATCTCGAGCCAGAAAACCCCTGGCATGTTTTTATTCAGCATAGAATTACTCAAGTTATATCCAAACAATTACTACTGAAAACTGTATGGAAACAGTTACTTGAAGCAGTAAACTAGCGACGTAAGCCTCATTTTGATTGGATGCTGGACACTTTTTGTAATGTTCCACCAAAATAATCGAATATCATTTTGTCTAAACACCGACGATACCAACATGAGGAATCGATACCTTTGTTAATGGTCTGTTTTTGGTTGGCTTGGCCTGTATTGTGGTATCGATACCGTATTGTAGTGTCGATGGTGTTCAGTCATGAATAAAGTACTCCCTCATTCGCTTTAACATAAACAGCAAGCAGAAATTAACTTGACAACTTGCAAAAGACCAACATACAGTTAGGCAGAGACACCATGTACATAATAAAATGGCGGTCATCCCGTGCAAAAACAATCAATGTATGTCAATGTTTCGCTCTTAACTGGCCTCATCAGTGTGGTGGACGCTGTCTTCAGCGCAGAGACACTGGAGTCGATTCTTCAAATAATCGTCAATGTTCAGTTATTGGGTGCAAATATATTGTGTATCCGAGTCTGACAATTCTGTGTAGATCTGCCTCTTCTCATGATTATAGACCTCAGAGTAGAGACACGTTTGCGCAGTCACGGAGTTTGAGCCTAGAGGCAGGGAAAGTGGNTCACCATACTTGCAGCCACGGAGTTCCAAAAAGAGTGAAGGGATAGATGAGGGGGGCCTCCCCATTATCTGTTCAGAAGATGGGTATTTGTTTTAATATTATTGGAAGACAAGTCTCGTTCAATAACTTTGAAATTAGGGAGGGACAGAGGTCACAGTGAGGAATCTGGACATGAACTAGCAGGACAGGTTAGTGAATTCATAATATATTATCTGACATGAATTATCGCCCCTTTCCCACAGACCAGAGCTGTGTCTCTGTTCCTGGAGGGGAGGAGGGAGGGGAAGGGGAAATGTGGGTGGGGTGGGGGAAGGGGAAGGGAGATAAACAAGTTGATTCTGTTTTATCGCAACTTGCTTGCTATTAACTTCTCTAAAATCACAGCATTTATCAGGCATCGGAGTACTGCATTTTCTTTTTAAAAGTCACTGCAGATAACCATAACATTTCAGCCGCTTCTTTTAAGAAGTTTGTGAGAAGTTGCCAGTAAGCGAAGGAAGCTTATCGGTAACAGTTGGCAGTTACACAAGATTTATCACTAAAACAAGAATGCATTTAAAGTGAAAATATTATATCTCACAAGGGCTATCTTAATTCTCAATGAAGCTGAGACTTTTCCCTTTCGTCATAAGTCCACATTAAAGTCATTTGTCATGTTGAAAGATACATCATTCCAACTCAGAATGTTCTGTTATACAGTTTGTGCATCAGCAATCAGCTTGACTGCCTCCTTCCTTCTCTCTTTCCCTTAGGCCCCACTTACTTTCTTACTCTATCCCTCTTCTTTTCTCTCCCTCCCAGCCTCTCTTCCCCCCTTCCATTCCTCCTTTCCTTTCGTCCTTCCCTCCCTCCTTTCTTTGTCATCAGGCCTATTCAAATCCTCCATCAGACGTGTCCTTCAGAAGCATACGTCGTCGGTGTCGTAAAGAAAATCTGTACACATCTGTTCATCTTCGTGTTCACCTGCCAATCGCTTGGTTCAGTATCAATGCTGAAATTCCAGGCACGAACATTCTGACAGGGCTTTCACAATAAATCTCTCCTATCTGGCGTTCCCATTCTGTCTATTTACACAAATAAAGTTCTTCTTCAAACGGACACTGTTTACACTTGACCTCACAACACCAAATGACCTCACACATGCACGCGCGCTTGATCTTGCGTCTCTGCACGTTGTAGCCCCGCCCACAACAGATGGAATCACAGTTATCGCCCTTGATACACGAACGCCCGGAAGTGCCCGGCGAGTAGCTACTGCTCCGGCAGAAATTGGGTGACTCTTCTATGAAGGTCAACTCTGCTTTCTTTAAAGGTACAATGTCTTGGTCGTCGAATGCATGTTGGGGCCCCCTGGGGCCTTGACGTTGCTTCATCAGCTGTGTCTTTCCAGTTGCCTGGTTAGGAAATGATATCACCCTGGCAGATTTTTCGTATTTGGATTTGAGAACGTTGCCCACCGTTTTGAACGGCGAGAGCTGCATCCAGCAGGTCTGTACTGTGCAGGATCCCGAGACGCCATGACATTTGCACTTGGGGTTGGCCAGATCCTTGACCACCTGTGGTAACAGAAAGGGAAAAGTTACGGAAATGATTTCAAGTTTCAAATTTATTTTCAAGTTAAGCCATTGGCCAGACATTCTATTTCAAATAAAAAGCACACAATAGCTCTGAAAAAAAACAACAACAACAACAACAAACAGAGGACTAGGCGAATAGGGCTAAATCAGTCAGTCAGTCAGTCAGTCAGTCAGTCAGTCAGTCAGTCAGTCAGTCAGTCAGTCAGCAAAAAAAAAATGAATCACATCGGTTATCTAGATAATCTTGAGTTGTGGGTCTTGCGGGTCAAAGAACAGAGGCAGTTGAGAACCATCGACGGGGACTGGATACAATAATAACGGACAATAAATTGAAAGACCCACACGTTTCAGCCATTACCGAACATCTTCAGTCCAAAAATATCTCCAAAAAATTTTAGATAAGCGGAATGCAAGACCCGAAAAGGCTTTACATTTATGGATGTCGCAGTCAAGCTTACAGTATATTATTATATCCTAAGAAAGAGTACTGAATATAGACGGGTTGACTTAAAGGGGAGAAGGGATGGCGTTAATTTGCAAAACAAAAGCTCTAGATTGTCATTAATCGAAATAAGGCCTGGTGAAATTCTTCAGAATGCTCGTTAAAGTAACACGACAAGAAAACCAAGTTTTGGTTATTCCAGACATCGTGGCTTTCTGATTTCTCTTTTACTTTATCGCTGGCTATTTCAGTTAAAATCCTATTTTATCCCCGAAACCGAATTTTTTTCCATTTCTTCGCAGAATAACCGCATTAACATCCCGGCCTCAATAAAAAAAAAAAAAATGTCCCCACTGAAATTCCGGTCTAACTAGCCATGGTGAATTATTCTTCCTTTTTTTTTTTCAAGATGGAATTGCTCATTTTTATTGAGAGAAATTGGGTCTAATTGCTATTATCCTTGTTAGATTTTGCTTTTCTTTTCCGATGGAGTATTGCTCCTTTTCCATTGAGAGAAACTGGGTTTAATTATGATTTAATTGGGTTTCGCCTAGAATGTGCCATACTATAACAAAGCACAGGTAAGACATCTAGACCGATAACACATGGCCCTTTGCCCCCCCCCCTCCCCCCTACGTCATGCTTTTCTATTAAGGAGGGAATAATTATGAGTGCATTTGTAATTTCTGTATTTATATTAATACCCCCTCCCGTGCCCGAAAATCGCTGGCTCAGATCCCACTCCTGTAAAGATCCCACTTTTATCGACTTTGAGTTGCTGGAATATCAAGTAGCGACTGTTGTATATGACTGAGTCATATTGCTGCTTTGTCTCTGCACCTTTTCACAATCAGGGAGCACCGCCACCCACAGCGTATATCCCCTCCTGTGCCCTAAATCGTTGACTTGGATCCCACCATAGTAAACATCACACTTTTATCGTCTTTGAGTTGCTGGAATATTAGTCAGGGACTGCTGTATACGACTGAGCCATATTCCTGTTTTGCCTCTGCACCTTTTCACCATCAAAGAGCACCGCCATCCACAACTTAAATCCCCTCCTGTGCCCAAAATCGTTGACTTGGATCCCACTATAGTAAACATCACACTTTTATCGCCTTTGAGTTGCTGGAACATTAAGTAGGGACTGTTGTATACGATTGAGCCATATTCCTGTTTTTTGCCTCTGCACCTTTTCACCATCAGAGAGCACCGCCACCCATAACTTAAATCCCCTCCTGTGCCCTAAGTCGTTGGCTCAGATCCCACTCCGGTAAAGATCCCACTTTTATCGTCTTGGAGTAGCTTAAATATTAGTCAAGGACTGTTGGATATGACCGAGCCATATTCCCGCTTTGCATCTGCACCTTTTCAACATCAGGGAACACACCTGGTGGTTGCGCATCTTCACTGCAGCGCCACTTACTAACATTCACTGTCCGAGACGTGCCCCATGGAAATGGTTTCTAGCAGATTAGCGAAAAGATTAAATTTCGTAGCAAAGTGACCGAAAACTTCAAAGCATAGTCTTCTCCAATGAACACACACACACACACACACACACACACACACACACACACACACACACACACACACACACACACACACACACACACACACACACACACA
>JAWQUT010000458.1:70875-85039 GCA_033807755.1 Ellobium chinense
AATATTAGTCAAGGACTGTTGGATATGACCGAGCCATATTCCCGCTTTTCACCATCAGGGAACACACCTGGTGGTTGCGCATCTTCACTGCAGCGCCACTTACTAACATTCACTGTCCGAGGCACGCCCCATGGAAATGGTTCCTAGCAGAATAGCGAAAAGATTAAATTTCGTTGCAAAATGACCGGAAACTCCAGAGCTAGCATAGTCTTCTCCAAAACACACACACACACACACACACACACACACACTTAAAACGACGATGATGCGCAGTTCTGCCTCTGCAATAGAGTGAACCTTCAAACCGCTTCGGGCACCCTTTGATGTTCACGAACAAAATAACCGCAAGTGGCGCTACGACGCGGTGCATCCCACCAACGAGATCTGCTTTGAGCCTGCGGTCTAAGAAGAATAAACTTGTGACAAAGGTGATAGGTTCAGGAAAAGGAACTGATCAACGGTCGACATCAAAGTATCCACGAAAATGATCGTTCGGTCTTAGTTTGTTCTGAAGGAAAGATTGACTACACCCAAATGAGGGCTATAATCGGAAACAATTTTTTTTGGTCGGATGAACAGTTTGAACCACAGGCCAAGCCCTCGATACTTATCCTGTTTACTGTTTACCAAAAACTGGATATCACCGCTCAGGTGGTCCTTAGAGTGGGATTGTCTCCATACATAATAAGACAAAAAAGGCGACGCGCTTCACAGAAACACAAACAGCTATTTCACGTATGTCATGGAACATGATCATCGGCAGGAAACTTATACTCTCAAAACGCAGCGATTAGCAATGCTGTCTTAAGTTTGAACGCTACGATAAGCATTGATTTTTTTAAAAGGATTTCCCAGAGTTATCGGCAGAGCACAAAGCACACAGCAAAGTGCATGCGGCTGTTGATCTAGTCTTCTGCTTTTAAACTTAAATCCCGCTCATTCGGGTTTTTTTTCACTGCTTCAGAACTGTAATCTGGAACTGAACAAGCCAGCATCGTAATCTTATGATCCCCAGATAGTTTGTTCACCTAGAATAGAACAACTGATCTCCCTTATAATGTGTTTTTTCAGCAGTCATGTAGCCCATTGAGATTCTGATAATATCCGTGTATTTCTTTTTAAAAAATGCTTTTGAGAAGCGCAGACATTGCATAGCTGATATTATAATAATAGACATCGGGTTCGTGACTCCCCTCCTTCCTCACTCACTCACTCACTCACTCACTCACTCACTCACTCACTCACTCACTCACTCCTCACTCACTCACTCACTCACTCACTCACTCACTCACTTACTCATTCATATGAGTGTATCGCACGCCCACGCAAAACTTTACTATCTCTTTCTGCACCCTGACCCCTTATGCCTCATCCCTTATCTACTCATTCCATCCCATAGGTCAGTTCAACATTCTATCTCGTTTAATCGCAATCCCCGATAGCACAGAAAATGATGCAATTAAAAAGAATTGCGATTATGGAGAGGCCACCGAGTAGAAAATGAGGCAAGTCTATTTTGCTCTCTAAAAAAAAAAAAAATGCTTCAGTTACGCAGAAGTTTCACCTAAACGGTTTGTAATTGAGAGGAGTCGTTTGTATGTCTACCAGTCTACATCTATCTATGTTGTTTATGTTTGTGAGGAAGTATCATCGCGTTTGGTTCGCTTGGCAAAATGTCTCGCCGATCAGGTTTGTTTTCATTCTCAGACGCGGCGCACAGGCGTACAGTGATCGGCCAGCGGCAAGTCACGTGATACCTAGATCTTGCCGACGATTGGTGGTGATGGGATGGACGAAATCGAAACCAGGCGTTGAGGGAAATCAATTTCAGGCCGTACTCGATTCGAAAATTCTTGTGATGTGATGATAAGAAACAACAGTTTAGAATACAAAAACAAAAGGAAGAAAAGTGTAGTTCAAATTGCCAGATCAATACGCTGGAGAATTGGGCAATTCCAGCAGAATGCCACCAATTTCCAAGAAGCTCTGGCTTCACAGCAACTGTCTTCGGTTTGTATTCAAAAAATAAATCAACCCCTCTTAGACACAACCAAAACTGATACCTGAAAAAATCAATGTTTGTCAGATATTCGCGTAACTGACGTGGTATTCTCATGGAATTGCCCAATATAATTTGAAAATCAGTGCGAATCATTTACTTAACGCTGCTAACTGATCTAGACAGCGATTCGAATCTGGAAATTTCCAGCGTCGCCCACCGGAAGGCTAGTCTACGTAGAGATTGCGTCGAAGATCACTGCAGCAGACGACATTTTGATACATTATTGTTGGCAAACGTTCAGCGGTCATGTTCACATCTATTTTGCTTTTCCTGTGTCGTGTAAACGGCGAAAAGATGTGTGTCTCTACAAATGTTAGTTTGTCTGTTTTCCCTGCAGGATTCTTCTTGCTCCTTTCGCACACACAACATCTGAGCTGGCAACTGGAATGGCTTGAATTTAGGAGCAGAGTTTGTTGCTGTTTTTCAGTCAGTCAACATACAACATCAGGCTAGAACAACGTTGAAACAATAGCAATAATAAACAGGTTACGATGATTCATCTCCGTGGTGAAGATGATGAAGATTGATTGATGGTTGTAATGATGAAAATGAAAATCCAATACTCTTAATGATTATATTGAGTTCAGTGAAGTGTGGGAATTAACAGCTAAGAGTGAATACCTATAAAACGAATTTTATTAGGACCAGAGTTGGACAGTAGGACCAGAGCTGGGCAGTAGGACTAGAGTTGGACAGAACAGACCAGAGGTGGACAGTAGGACTAGAGTTGGACAGAATATACCAGAGTTGGACAGAATATACCAGAGTTGGACAGAATATACCAGAGTTGGACAGAACAGACCAACAGGACCAGAGTAGGACAGAACGGAGATCATATGAACGCAGTTCATGATTTAAAGTTCATTCACATGAACTGAACTTAATAGCTATTTTGGACAAAGTGATCTGGATGTGACCTGTAGCTTTTTTGGGTGCTTAATCTGAACTTCAATTTTCTATCTTAAGTTCAGTCCAGTTCACATCTACCTTGAAAACCGGAACGGAACGCCGATTTCTACACCCAAGGGGAACTGATCTTATCTGAAAATTACACACTTTTCTTTGATCTTAGGACATTTTCCCCATTTGATCTGAATTGAGGTTTTTGGTAAATGTGCCCAGAAACTTATCTCTGTAATCTACAGCTGCGAGGAGGAGGTGGGACAGGATCAGGAAGCCCCAGACTCAAGTATAACATATACCTGATGCTTTCATTCGCAACTGTCTTTAATCGCATCTTTTATTTAATCGCAACATATTTCCGGCGTAACGGACTAATATATATGCCCCCAGCACAGACTACCCCAGAATATAAAAACATTTTACCCTAGGGTTTAATATGACTTAAGTTGTTTCAACGGGTAGGAGTACAGTATGAGTTAGGCCAAATTACCCCTAAAGGTCTTATTATATCTCCTCTAAAATGTTATCTGTTTCTAAGTGTCAAAAAAAAATATTAAGGAGTTTTTTTTGTAACAACAGCAACATGATCGTGAATAATATTCCAAAATAAAGACATTGTACTGTCATTAATGAAGCCACTGAATTATACTGGACTATGTGCAAAACTTTGGACATTTTCAAGTTCTGAATCGGAATGAGTGTTATGTGGTGTGCTATTACCACAGTGCGCGACACCACTACGACAATGCACCGTCACCAGAGTGGTCCATCAACATTACACTGGACACGACTGTTACAATTCCAGCTTGGTGCATAATACTACCATTATTATAGTGAGCGTTCATCAACACCACCACCATTCAATGCAACATCAACACCACACATCTAGCGTATCACAACCACAGCAATGTACCATCATCACCGTCTTCACACTCCACCAACATTATCATCATCATCATCATTTAAAACTGAGCAGAAATTAAAAGCTCAATAGCATCATCATCATCATCATCATCATCATCATCATCGTCATCACTACCATGACTCGGAATACAGATTAAAAGAAAATTAAGAAGTTCTGTCCATACCAGCGAAGAATTAAGAATATCCTTTCATATTTAAAATGCACTCATATTATTTCATAACTACAATCATCACCACAGCAGTGCATCATCTTCACCTACCAATAACATAATGCATTAGCCCAGTGTACCATCATCACCGCCACCACCAACCCATCACTTCAGCGCAGTTTTAACACTATCATCCTGAAGTGGAACATCACAGCAGCGCACCATTATTACATCAACTACAACAGACCATTACCATCAGCTGCATCAGCAGCAGCACTACCACCACCGTGACAGTGCACTGCCACCAATATCATCACCATCATCATCATCATCATCATCATTATCATCACCACCACCACCACCATCATTACCATCATCAAAATCACCACCACCATCACAATGCAGCATTATAGTAATCAGTAATACCACAGTGCATTACTGGAGCATCACTGCTAACATCAGCACTACAATAAAGAAACATTACCATCACAGTTCACCACACGCCACCTTCACCTCACCTTTCATCAACACTGCCAAGGAGCCCCACAACCATGCACCACCATACTGTCGCCATCATCTTCACCACTTGACTGTGCATCGTCACTGCCACTACCACAAAAGTGCACCATCATCACCACCACGATCACAGCAACCATCACCATCACCACAGTACTCCGAGTATATCTACCACCACACACTGCCCCGCAGTCATCACAACCATCAAAAACAATATTTCTTCGGTATTTTGGAAAAAAAAATTTATGAAGTCCAAAAAGAGGGATTAAAATCTGGTCTAACGGGGTATATTTTGATCTAACTTATTTTATACCCCAGCCTTTGCCAGTTCTGGGCAAAGCCAGATTATACCCGGATACTGTTTGGCAGGGTGTTAATTTGGCCCACTACACCGGAACTACGCATATCTCTTAGGTATACAGTATTTCGATTCGGCTTTCCACTTTACTGTCTCTTCTTTCGTAAGTAGACTTACCCAAAACAGGAAACTCCTCAAGTTCTTGATTGCTAAACGTCTTGTTTATTTGCGTCATCCAAACAAAAAAAACATTGTTTCGTCCTATATTTTCGGCCCTGTCATCTCTTTTTTTTTCCTCACCACATAGCTCGTCTGGCAAAGAAAAGGGACAGACACAGTACAATTAGCCTATTCCTAGTCTATTTTCTATCATCGGAACCTACGCTGTGGTTCTCAGGACCGTCTGACAGTATGTTATTATGATATGGTACGTCAGCGACGGAACGGAATCGCCTCACAGCCACTGCGAAATGGCTGCCAAGAACGTTGGAACAGAGCGAGTTCCGTTTCCGCTTGATTAGCCGGCCATAGAGAGCCGCCAGTTGCTATTTGACCGTGGGTAGTTATTAGCGTTTATCGGATGTTTAGTTCGACGTGCCCAGTTGACTGGCGGGTATGTACGGAACTGTCCTCAGAGACCTGTGGTGTGCGTATAAAAATGCTGTGGTGGAATTTGGAAAACGAAACAAACAAAAAAAAAAAGGAAAAAATAGGGAGGGGTTAGAAAAAAATAAAAGACAAAAGCCGGATTTAGAATTCTGTCGAACTGACGAAGCTTTTTATCACATCGCACCAGAATCTCAGGAATTCACGACCTCGGACCTCATATTCTCGAAAAACTGGCATACTCATTGCAATGCTTTGCCTTTAGTCCTGTGTCACTTACTTTCTGTATCAAATTTTTATTCACAAACTCGAACACTTCACCAGCTCAGTTGTAAGGACCGATGCACTGGAATTCGAGTACGTGAGTCATGGGATCCTGCGGTACACGGTTTACACATCTCATGTGTTGCTTTTCTATAGCGTTTCTGTCCTCTTGTAGCGAGTTGTAGCAGGGAGTTGAGTGAAGGGGGACAAACAGCTAAGAGCACAATGCAAGTTTCTTCCACATTACATGAAAAGTTAGGACCTAAAACCTCCTATGCCAAGAGAACAGCCCAAAGTTCTTGAGTCTGTGAGACGTTAAGTGTTTGTAAATATAGTTTCATTAGGAAAAATACTAGAAACAAAACCGTAGTATTGGAGAGAACATGTGATTTTGGTCTTGGAGAAGATCTACCTGGTATTTCGAGGTCGAGAAGTGCGGTTATATTAAATTATGAATGAAATACATAAAAATGCACATATGTGGCATGGCAATAATAGTTTCCTTCGGATTAGTTTCAAATTATGGCGATTTGTGTGTGGACGTGAGAGAGAGAGAGAGAGAGAGAGAGAGAGAGAGAGAGAGAGAGAGAGAGAGAGAGAGAGAGAGAGAGAGAGAGAGAGAGATAAGTAAGGAAAAACAGAAGACGAAAAGCAAAAAAGACAAGAAAACTGAAAAGCTATGGGAATGTTGTGAGGAATGTCGCATTATCGAACAACAATAGCTGCGAGAGCGACCCGGATACGTCATCAATATCGTTGATGACTGAATGGAATGTGACTATGACTAAGACATGTCGAACATCGTTAGGCACCGCATTGCTATGACGTCATAGAAATACGCCGCACATTCCTAGAAAGCCGCAAAGCAAAAGCCTCGATGACCTTAAGTGCAGTCCTAGAAGATTCTCGTCTTCCGCTGCTCGCGAGCTTATGGGCCGAGGTCGATGGAACGCTAGAGTTTACTGGAAGTGGCGTAGGGACACAGCGATAAAGGTGTGCTATGCTTAAGTCATATCAGTGGATGTTATGAAATTATCGGGATGATCACAGTTGTTTCGTATTAAGCATCGGTTCGCTGTATCCACAGGACTGGGCAAAGAAAAATAAATGCATTTGAGAACAAGCAACTTTAGGGCTAATTAGCTACTATATACAAAGTTTTCTTTTAGTAGATTCAAAACCTCAAGTTAATCGTGAAATTCACAAGACGAACATAATTATTTCGTAATATGCGTCAGCTAGCAATGTCCATAGGATTTGGCAATGAAGAAAAATATTTTTGGGCTTGCAACTTGGTTTGAAATAGCTTTGAAGTATGAAGATGCCAATAGCATCTGGCATACGGGTATGTAACTTAGATAGTCCCTATAAAATCAGAGAATTTGCTATGAGGAGGGGGAAAGGGGTTGGATTAAATTTCAAAGGTTTGGATAGGTGCAAATACTTTTGTTGAAGTTTTACCACTCAAATATAAAATATGTGGTTGCTGCTAGCAGGGTAAGATTACCCTGTTCACTGCGTGAAAAGACCCAAAATATTAAGTAGCCTGATACATTGTCAAAATTCTCAGAGCCTGATTGACCTTGAGGCATTTTTCAATTTGTCAAAATTTGGAGGCAGAGCTAAACAATATGGGTGGAAAATATTTTGGCATGGAACTCCTTGATAAGTCAATGAGGTGTGTAAAACCTTATCTGGCCAACAGTGGAAAAAGACATTGGCATCTTCATATCTCTGGCTAATATATGTATCGTCTAAAATGTTTTTTTTTAGTAGCAAGTTCGAATTAAGTGAAATGCCGAGGGTGGAGCTTGCTAAGAAATAGATCCAGCGATTAATCAGAAAGAATTACTGGTCCTGAATTTAGGATAGCCGAAGTCTGAATATGTCTAATATGAATATGTTTCATCCGCCTTCTCATTTTCACTGGCTTGATACTCATCTTATGCTTTTCAAATTTTTTAAAACATTAAGAAAGAAGATATATATAGAGAGCTATCATATTAAAGCATTAGACATTTTTTATCACGTAAAGTACCAAACAACCTTAAACCATGTCTATTCTCTCGGAAAAAAAATTCCTTTCGTACACGACGCGGAGCCAAACCCATAGACAAAACGTTTAAATACCAAACCGAAACAAACGTCTCCCAGACGTGGAAACAAACGTTGCCTTTTCATCAGGCTTCCCACATCGGCGTCGGGCATTGTTGTCCTATTAAACTTCGTTTAGCCCGAATCCGTTTCGCTGAAAAGAGATTAAAATGGTTTGATCCCCCGGTTCGGATTCTCCTCACGCGCCAAAACGCGCGAACGCCTCGTTTCCATTCAAGCGGTGCGCATACATATTTTCGCCCCACGCACACAAGCAGTAAGAATAGAAATGGTACGTGATACCGTGTGGACAGAAACCGAATCCAAATACTTGCCAAGGTAGACAGTTTGTTCAACTTATTACTATGGCATTCGCTTTAATGCACCATCGCGTTACAGTCCCAAATTAAAACACTATGTTTGAGGACATCCCTTCAAACATGGGACCTATTTGTTATTCAAATATTATAAGAGTGTTTTTCGCTGAGAAGAGGCACTTAAAGAGTACCTCTTTCAAGAATTACAGACAGTTGCATAGGGTACAAGTGTTCTAACTTTGTTGGCAAAATCTTATGATCGCTCAAGGAATGTTTGGGTTAAGGATAGGGGTAGGGTGGAGGATAATGTAGGAATTAAGGAGAAAGGCATTTTTGGAGAAGCACCTAGACGATATCTAGATCTAAGTATTCTAAGGACTCATCCTAGTGGGCTTTGTCTTCTATAACCCCAACTCGGGCACCTGATGAAATTAATTTATGAACGTACTGATAAATGTGTTATCAATATGCGTGTTTTCAATAAAACTGATGAATTTTGTTTAACCATTTATTTAATCAGTTACCTGATTTTGTTTTCTTCAGTTATCTATTAGATTACACACTACTTTGTCCTTTATTTGGTATGCCCATCCTCAGACAATTGTCAGCCAATTATGAACCCTTTCTTCCCCCCCCCTCCTCCCCCCACACCCCCTGCAAAAAAAACCAACTCTGAAATTTGAGCTCTGTTTGCATCAGTAAGTATGTCTGATTGAAAGACGTTACCTTGTCTTTGAACTTGAATTTGATGTTGCAAAACTACTACATACCCAGATAACCACACGATTATCTTTCAGGAAGCTGTATTTTGGTTGACCAGCCCATCAACCCCGCGGAGAGTATATTGGCCAGATAACTAGACAGTACGTTTTCTCCAGATTTGAGTGAACATAATAATCCACTGAACTTAGACAGCAAGTTGCATTTTAATACATAAACTGAGGATGGAAAGTCTGGTAGTCTGATAGAGATAGTGACTGGGAGAAACGTTTGTCTATATTAAAAAAGCAATGCAACCAGAATAATCCGTAAGGTGTATTCTGGCTGGCCAGACAAAATACGCATTCTGTATCTTTTAATACTTCGAAGATTTTTAAGCACACTGGATATTGCAAATTATTTCAATATGCATGAGATCATTGTGGACGGTCTTCGAGGTGGATGTAGAAAAAAGAATGCTAGATGCAAGAAACGAAGGATTATCATAAAGTGACGTTTTCTCTTTAGCTGTAAGAGGTATCGAAGGCATCGGTATTCTAAATACTTTGCTTTGTTCTGTAAGCGTCATAAAAAAGGCATTCACCATCTATCAACAATTTCACAGATATCCAAGAGTACGAATGCATTAGAAATCGCCGTTGTGAATCTGGAACGCAAACCGATATCACTGCTGGCATCATGCCTTGGATCAGATTTGTTCCTTGACGACACTTGACGTCATATTACACTTAACGTTCTCTTTGACAGGAGACAGCCACCCTTAGAAGCCACACCAAGGCTGAAGTGCTTTGTCCACAGAATCGACGATCTTCGTACAATATTTACAATATCTGGTGTACTTTTTAATATTTTTGTCCAGAATTGAGAATTTGGCTATTGCTATAAAAGTGTCTTAGGAATGTAGCCTCCGCCTTAATCTATGAAGTAGTGTTCTAAGATCAAATATCTTTGAGACAGCTACAGGCATCATTTCTAAACATGAGATGACAGTTAAAGCTAAATTAATACATTTGTTCAAGATGTAGAGTGGATAACATTAAACGTTATTTGTCCCATAGAAATCTGTTGCAAAAACACATTTCACTGACAATAAGACCCCAAACTGATTGAAAATAGGACGTCAAGTACCTTAGGAAAACAAGTAAAAAAAATATTCCTCGCAGAATGGGCCCCAAATTTGCGAACCAAACCACATATTAGTTTTTTAATGGTTATGTAAACTAAACTTGAAGTTTGTGATAGAGATTTCGATTCGGATATGGTCTTCTGCGCGGAACACTTGTCGTTAAGAAAACTTATTTACATGTTTACGACTGTCTATGTATTGGTTCGTACCTCGAAAACAAAATGAAAGACGAATTTTAAACAGCATATTTTGATAATCTCATTGAATGCTGCAGATTATTAAAGAAGAGTTAGTGGTTTCGGAATTTTCTTGTAGATGACCGAAGAGAAAATACCTTATTGGCTGAAAGAGGCAAATCGGAATAAGTTATCATAACCTGAAAAGATGATTATGAACTCTCAGTTGCGGAGAATAAAATAATGGAAGATGGACAGGGAATGGCCCTTCTACGGACTGAATCAATGTTTCGGCCCTTTACTTTCTGAAACTCTGAGATGCTGAAATGTTATCATTTCCACCTCCGTTTCTAAGTGACCCCACCCCTGTCCCCTCTCGATATCTCTCGATTTCTGTCCTGTTAGTCTGAGAATAGTCTTAATAATCATAATCAAGATCATAACATAATCATAATACGGTTTATAAGTCTCGTATCCAGGCTAATGCACGCTCACATGACTTCACACTATTATTACCCCAAAAGGCCGGATCACTCTAAAACTTTCTTAACTCCCTGGGGGAGCTTACAATGCCGTTGCCATTTATTGGCTCTGATCACTGGCATTCTGACAATATCATCCACAACCTACAGCCAGGTACCCATTTTACAGACGGATGAACTGATAAAAAATGTAAATGAAATTATGTCCCAAGACACTTACAATATAATCATGATTGGGACTCGAATCCATGATCTTCTGATCCTGAATTCAATCTCGTAACCAATCGACCACGCTGCTCCACATTTTTCATTTCATCTTTTTTATCTCTTCTCTGGGAAAAGATCGATGACCATACACAAATGCTAGGCTAGGTCTTCATATCTCTTCTCTGGGTAAAGACCGATGACTACCACAGACTGCTAGGCTAGGTCTTCACTATCTCTTCTCTGGGCAAAGATCGATGACCACCCACAAACTGCTAGGCTAGGTCTTCACGATCTCTTCTCTGGGTAAAGATCGATGACCACCCACAAACTGCTAGGCTAGGTCTTCATATCTCTTCTCTGGGTAAAGACCGATGACTACCACAGACTGCTAGGCTAGGTCTTCACTATCTCTTCTCTGGGCAAAGATCGATGACCACCCACAAACTGCTAGGCTAGGTCTTCACTATCTCTTCTCTGGGTAAAGATCGATGACCACCCACGAACTTCTAGGCTATGTCTTCACCCCAACCCCATCCTCCCCTTGACCTTCTTTTATTTCCCTCTGCCAAAAAGCATTTACAACCACTCCTGCTTTACCAAAGGGATTGAACCCCAAAACGATTGAATATCCACGATCTACTTTTTCTTTGAAGTTACCGGAGCCACTTCGAGAATATTTCCTTGAAGCCAAATAGTGTTAATCTCTAGCTCTATTTTTTTGCAAAGATCAGTGTTAGCTGTGAGGGAAATGAACTAGCGGAAGAGCAATAAGTCATAAAGCTGACACGCCGAAATGAGCCCTATAATACACTTTGAGTGATTCATTTATTGTATATTTTGATCCCTGAATGGCATATTTTGCGGGCAGAGCGCCGTGTAAAATATAATGGCACAGATTATAATTTGCCGCTCGGCATAAATACCCTCGTAAGTCCAAATATGATTTTAATGACTTACGACAGTATGATTTCCGGGCGGAGAATCGTGAAAGCTTGACGTGAAAGGTCGTATTCCACAAATCTGTTCATATACAAAGTTTGGTATTATTTTGTTCAGAAGTTTAGGCCAATTGTCATGGCATTCCAAGAATTCACGTGTGTGATGTAAAACATAAAAACCATGACAATTTTTATGAGGGACTGAATCTCTTCTTGCCAACAAAATTGCTGTACATGATCGCATTTTTCCCCCCAAAATTCTTATTTTGTGAACTAAGACGTTGTACATCATACGAACGATATGTATTGAGAACTGTGACTTTTCGAGTGAAGTATTTACGAAAAACCTATCCCCTTTTATAAAAAGCGCCTTATCGGGACTTTCGCTGGTCGCTCTACTATACGGCGTGAGAAATAAAGCCATGAATCGTGACCGTGCGGGCGGTACTTTGTCCAATGATATCAGAAAGAATGCAACAAGTGACAGTTTTTTTGAGGTGGCTTGGGTGCAAAATGGTGCCTCGTCACCGCTGGCTTTTGAAAGCGCGCCGCGCTAATCCACACCCGTTTCAAGGATGAATAACCCACAGCTCTCCGAGCTGTCAACAGTCTAAGTTACCTGCCCCGTTGTCTCGGGGCGATTTGTGACAGCGGGTTATCCCGCTTGATCTGACCCGTATCGAACTTTAGAGTGGTATGTGACTCAGGTTGAAAGGGACCCTGGGCACCGGCATATGACAAACGGGGTAGGCCTAAAGATGGGACTATGGTAATGAAGGGTGAAAAGTGTGAAAAGTAACTTTATGCCTAAAGTGCAGAAACCAGTAACAGCTTCATGCATGCATCGAAGGAGCCAAAGGGAACACCCCTATTTTACTATAAGGATTTATCTCCCACAACGAACAGTCTATAAGTTTCTCATTGCAGTTGCCATATCCACTTCAAGATTTTTCCTTAAAGTTTAAGGATGTTGATTTGCAGACAGACAGATAGACAGACAGACAAAGAATATGAAGACAAACAATCATGGATGCAAGCAGACAGAGAGAATGCTGTCATCATCAACAGTACGAACAGCAAACACAAACATCGTTCTCCTCCTCCTCATCATCACCACAATCATCCTTAAGTCTTCATCATCAGCATTAATGATAGCATCAATCTCATCGTGAACACAGTCATCAACACCATAAACAACAACAACAACAACATCATCACCACCATCACAACCACCACCACCACCAACAACAACAACAAATACTACTATTACTACTACTGCTACTACTAGTACCACAACAACAACTACAACAACAACAACAACCCCACGGTACCTACTTTGATTCCCACGTTACTATTATGCAAGTCCACCGTGGCTCGTATATCTTTTTCAGGGCGCTTAGCCCGCCGGATAAATTTCCGGGTGAATTTTAATCCGAATCGTATATTGTCCCCGCAACCTCCCCATAGCCATGTTTCAGCGTGGTCCATATGCTGCGATTCGTCACACGTACATCTGTCCATGATGCCTTGTGCGCATGCGCGTGCAAATTCATGCACGAGACCCGCTGAGGATATTGCGTAGAGAAAAGATGTCTCCTTGATTCCTGGAAAAGAAAATGAAAAGTAGATGGGTATGTGACAAACAATTCATCAAGTGGGGTCATGCAATTTAAGCTGTTTAAATCTGGAGTATGTAGATTTCAAGGACATACAAATTAGTATCGAGCATTCTTAAAAATGTATGAGAAATAAGTTTAAGAACCAAAAGTACTATGGTGCATGTTTATCAGAAAAAACAAATTCAGCTTCTTTGGTGGGGTTTGGGTGGGAGGAGGGGTTGGGGCTTGAAATTTAATATGCCACAAGATAAAAAATGCAAACGTAGCTGAGTATCATTATCCTATACAATACTCCCTTTCCATCCATCCATCCATCCATCCATCCATCCATCCAGCATCCAGCCATCCGTCCATCCATCCATCCATCCAGCCATCCAGCATCCAGCCATCCATCCATCCATCCATCCATCCATCCATCCATCCATCCATCCATCCATCCATATAATGTAATCAGGCAATCCATGGGGCTAGCAATAGCTCATATTATATTTAAACTGTAAAAATGCAACCAACTAACCAACCAACCAGCCAATTAAAACAGTTTGTCATGACCCATGCCTTTCACCGGCAATTGACCCTTCCTAGCCCATCAAATGTCCGCTCGGCTAAAGCACGTCACGAAATGAATTAGCAAATGACCACTTGGCAACCTCGCTAAATACCTGACCACATTAAAGCCGGGGATACCTGTTTTGTTGAGATCTCCTCCCACAGCTCTCTATCTTGACACTTTCTTGCATAGCTCCTGCACCCCCCCCCCCCC
>JAWQUT010000458.1:124980-135435 GCA_033807755.1 Ellobium chinense
GAGAGAGGGGGGAGGGTAGAATGCGAATTGCTTGTTTAGAATATTGTTTGCTCATTTACAACATACTGTTGTCTGAGCTCAATAAACTTATTGTTATTGTTGTTATTATACGGAAAAGGTTCCATACTATTATTCCTTTTCATTCAGCTGTCATAATAATTATGCTAGACAACTTTCATATCATCTCAAGGCAGCTAGTCCAAGTTCTGATTCTCACAGGAATGGCTGCCTCTGAGGACAAGGAATCGAGATCGCATCTGAGACGCAAATCCCTTGTAGCTACAATTTTGGATTCGCAATCACTAAAACCGCGTTTCTTGCCCAGGCCTGCCAAGGGTTCTGGAGAGAGATCTCTTGGGGAAAATCTTGATTATTAGAGATGTTATTCTTACAGTCTCACTCGGCCGAAGGACCACCTTTATGACACAACCACCAGCTGTCCGAAGAGAGTTTACCCCCCCCCCTCACACCGAGTTTCTCATGATCGCTTTTTTTTTTAAAAATTTTTCAGTAAGCAACCATTTTTCCGTGGTTGCACAACTACACAGACTACTCATAAACATAAAACGCAAACAGGCTGGACAGGCTGGCAAATTTAAAACAATACTCGGCGGTCATACGAACTCTAGAAAATATCTGAAACCAACAACAAAAAACCATGTCCTCGAGACATGGCCAATCTTGAAATGTCTGGTCCTCAGTTTCAGGATACCTGCCTAGTCTCTTCACCCTACGTTACTAATGAGGTCAAAAACCGCATAGACTCGAAAATATAATATGGTCCACTAACATTAGAGTTCAAGAGGTCGTACTGTAAAGAAATCCTACCACTCCTCACCCCCATCCCCCGCGTTCCCCCCTTTAATGAAAATAGACGTTTCTTGTTTTACAGAGCCAAATAGGCCCCATGACAATATCCATGACGGTTGTGGCAAAAGAGACCAGGTAACCCACAAAGCATTTTTTTGTCCAAATGAAAGCGACGTGTAGCGCATTTCCGATGGGATCTCTTACCACCGTAAGAATTACACTGATACATTGGTGCTGATGCACCCTTGGAAGCGTTTCAATACGGCGAGTTAACGTAATTCTTACGATGGTAAAGATCCCATCATATATGCGCAAGCTTTCATATTTTGTTGGACAAGCGTCGTTTAATGAAGTGAACATTTGCAAGTTTACTAAATACTCCCATAGTTACCTGAAATAAGCGGCAAAGCTGAAATTTCAAGTGGGTGGATAACGCATATTGCCATGCTGCCCTTCCAATATTCATACGAATGAAGTGTATGTCTGAAACTGTAAGGGGGGGATTTGGAAGATGGTTAAGTTGAGGGTCAAGAAGCTAAAGATATTCTCCTATCATCATTTTCAGCACCTCATTCCTCTGCGACATGTCACTTATAAGCTGAGAGCCGCTGAAGAAGTTCATTTAGCGGTCTAAAGAGCAGAAGAGTTTCCCTCCTTGCTCTCAAGGGGCTGTCTTTTTTTTTGTTGTTTTTTTCTCCCTAATTTTATCATTTCTCAGAAAAAAGGTCTGTCTTGTTTACAACTGCAGATTCTGCTGGAATTCTCGTGCGTGATGAAGGTCAGAGATTGAGACTGGGGCTATCCTTGACGCGATTCCTAAATTAATATGTTTCTTTCTTAAAGTTATACAGAATTAATATTGCGAATTAAATCCAATCTCATTATTTTAATGAGATTTGAAGGTAAGGTATTTAAATCCATTTAGTATTCCATGATGCTCTTTCTTCATCTAGAGTAGATTATTTCTGGGTGGTTTGGAAGTGTCTAAAGATATTCGCCATTCTACGGGACAGTAAGTACAGCCAGATAACCAACCAACCAACCAACCAACCAACCAACCAACCAACAAAAAAAAACACCAACCAACCAACCAACCAACCAACAAAAAAAAACCAACCAACCAACCAACCAACTCGACGCCGAAAGAGTAGCTGAAAGAGTAGCTGGTCAAGGTGACGTTAAGACCAACAGGGCAACATGTTGGTATGTAGATGGTAGTAAAAGACTGTCTCCGAAAGAGAGACCATTCTAGGTGACGATAGATACACCAACAAGCAAGAAGCAAGCAAGCAAGCAAGCTAACCACCAAGTAAAGTAAGGAGATACAAGTATTTAAACGGATGCGGATGTATGAAAATCGCCAAAAGAGCAACCGCACAAGATAACAATACCAACAAGCCAACACGCTGGTATTTTGACAGTAGTAAGAAAGGGTCTCCGAACAGACTGACTATTCTGGGTGTCTTTAAATAACATTATCCAAGCAAGCCAGCAAGCAAGCCAGACAGTCAGCCAGCCAGTTAGCAAGCAAGCAAGTAAGCAAACAATTTAGACGGAAAGAGGAGAGTTTTAAAACAGAGTGACCATTTTAGGTGACATTTTATATAACACGACTATGCAAGCAAGCAAGCAAGCAAACAATTTAGACAGACAGAGGAGATTTTAAAAACAGAGTGACCATTTTAGGTGACATTATTATTATTATATAAAACGAATATGCAAGCAAGCAAGCAAGCAAGCAAGAAAGCAAACAATTTAGACAGAAAGAGGAGAGTTTTAAAACAGAGTGACCATTTTAGGTGACATTATAATTATATAACACGAATATGCAAGCAAGCAAGCAAGCCAGCGAGGAAGAAGATATTTAGGAGGGCAACAACCTCAAGTGACGTTAAATAAAGTTCCTTCATAAGCATCAAGTGCCAGTGTGCAGTGTGAGAGAGACTGATGGAAAGATGTGAAAATGACAAGGATGAAGAACAAGGATTATTTATTTGTTTCGCATTGTTGTTTTCTGGGCAAGAGAGACAGAGAGAGAGAGAGAGAGAGAGAGAGAGAGAGAGAGAGAGAGAGAGAGACAGAGAGAGAGAGGGAGAGAGACAGAGAGAGAGAGAGAGAGAGAGAAGAAATACGAAAGAGAGCCAGGATGTTGATCTACAGAGTGTCCGCCATTTTGTCAGAGAAGTAAATGACTAAGTACAAAAACCTGCGGGTAAACCGAAAATTACGACACTATCTTTAGAAACGAGAATTTCATTCAAAAGAGGTAGAAATTAGGTTTAATCAACCTCTAGAGGGAACGTTAAAGACATTAGAGAGCTTTTCTCATCAAGTTCGGATCTGGTATTACGATCTTGTTGCGTCTGTCCAGTGACTTTTATGTTGAGACACAGCTTTTTGTTATGTCGGAAATGGTATGATTAAGAGGAAGTTGCAGTTATCAGGAATACGTTTAAAGCGGAATCAACTGTATTTCACATGCTCGTATTTTTTAGCTTTCGCTTTGCATTAGGAGTGCCTGCTACGTTTATAATTATGAGAACAGTGAAATTTAGAAGTCTCATTGTCTTGCATTGTGCTTTTCATTGACTTCACATTATTAATTCCCATAACAGGCCAGATTATTAATGGACATTTTCAACTCCCTCGGGAGGAAAAATGCCATTGTCATTGACAGGCGCTGATCACCAGCCTCCTGGTAATATCATCACTGCCTATAGCCGGATACCTACTTTTACAGATGTGTGGGCTGAGGAAAATGCGAATGAAGTGTTTTTCCAAGGTACTTCACGACTTTTCAATACGGCTACTCATTCACCACACGACTCTGACAAGAGTCGAACCCACGACCTTTAGACCCTGATATCAAGCGGTAGCCACTCAGCCTCGCTGCTCCATTACGACAGATAATATTATACTACATTTTTAAATCCACAGGAGTGGTTACAGAATTTATTAATACAAATTCATATTCTCGTAAGACGACGTAAGCTTAGCTGGCATATTTTATATTTTTGTGTAAACTATTTTAACACGACATAAAAAAATCTGACGGCGCAGACAAAATATTACAGTTCTAATTGAGAAGATATGCGCAGTTTTCAAAAGTGTGAAAAGAAATAGAGGATGCAAGTGGTAGAAATAAAAATTACATCAGTGATGTAAAGAAATCACTTCTTCCTCATGAAGAAAGATGTATCTGCATGTGAAAGAGAATAGAAACCATTTTAAAAGTAAACGCTGAGTTAAGATTGTCAGCAAGCTCACATAATCTAGGTAAACTGGTCAAATATGTAAATAAATAAATAAACAAATAAATAAATAAATAAATAAATAATGCTGTTTATATGTCTCGTGTCCAGGCAAACACACCTCACGCGACTTCAGACTGTTATTATCCCAGCAAACCTGATCATTCTAGGACCTTCTCAGCTCCTTGGGAAGCTTACAGTGCCGCTGCCATTTACAGATTCTGACCACTAGCATTTTATAGATATCCTCCACTGCTTGTGATCAAGCTTCCATTTTATAGCAGGATGGAAACAGAAAAATATAAATGAAATGCTTTCCCACGGCCCATACAACACGACTGTGGTGGGGGAATTAAATCCACGACCTTTGTATTTTAAGTCCAACGCCTTAACTATTCAGCCACGCTGCTCCGCATGTGTCGTAAGTCCTCCGGCAGAGATTTTGGAGCTATCTGAGAGCTTGCGCATTAACGATGGGATCTTTAATCGTCGTAAGAATCACATTAGTGCATCGGTACCGATTGCGCCCTTGATAGCCTTCAACATGCAGAGCAAATGAAATTCTTACGATAGTGAGAGATCCCATCGCTAATGCGCAAACTCTCAATTGTCATACAGAGAAATAGTGATGCCATGCTTTTACAAACAACTCCACAACAGCCAAAGCTTGCGACTAAGATATAATTACTTGAAAACTTGAACGGGAGAGAGATTTTGTCTTATCTTGAACACACACACGCACGCATACACACACACACACACACACACATACACACACACACACACACACACACACACACACACACACACACACACACACACACATAGAGAGAGTGATGGAAAAAAAATTCAAAGTTATTAGAGGACTGAGTTATGAAGCCTTATATTTATTTACAGTAAGAATGAAAAAAAGGAAATATTAATNATACACACACACACTCACACACACACACACACACACACACACACACACACTCACACAAACACACACACACTTTCACAACAATGCAACCACCTGCCAAAAGTGATAGCTTCTCTAAAGAGCGAATCACAGCCGCCATATAAACACAGGTTCCCCTATACTTTGTACAGTCCATTTCACGTAACAACAACTGCTCAGCAGAACAGATAAAGTTGCGATTACAAGAAACTGCTATTATTCAGTGACTTTTATATGAAATATAGATTTTAATTATGATTATGAAACATCATGCCATTAAGCGAAAGTTGCGATTTAACAGAGGTTACGATAAAGCGGTGTCGACGGCATCCGCCTGAGGTGCACGTCAAGTTTGTCATTTCAATCTTAACAAGCATCACTAGTAATATTCTATGTCCTCATGTTCGTGCCGGTGGTCCGATCGTATCTGGTAAATCCCATAATCTCTCTATTTCATCCTCCCATAATCTCTCTATTTCATCCTCGCATAATTCAACATCGTAATTATCAGCATACATTAAAAAAAAAGACCTGCGCACGCAGCTCTTTGCTTCTCTTTTTTTTTTCTTCTTTCTGATTCATTTATAGGGATGATAGTAGAGAGATTTTATTTCAAAGAAAGAAACAAAATCAGACCTTTTACTGACTGTAATGGCAAAGATTGGTATGCATACACTCATGACAGTCCATGGCGATACGATCATACAGACTTTTACGAACAAGATGTACAGCATAATTCACATCTGATTCTAGTTCGTAAGTTAAGACGCAATCGGGGAATCTTATCTTAAAAGAATGTATGTCCCTTTATTTTGATATGGATATACGATCTTTTAATTAAGAAAAAACAACAACAACAACAACAAAATCTCCAGCATTACGATCGTTACACCAAGAAATTTCCTAATGTGAAAATAAAAAAGTTCGATTGACATCTGAGTCGGTACTGCCTTGTTTTTACCTCCTTGAGATTCATTTTGCGTCATGTGACAAAACTCAGCAATATAGTTTACAACGTTTACAACGTGAATCTATCACGCATCTTGGATACTGTAGACTGTTTAGAGAAGAAAACTAAAAACAAAATTCTCGTTCTTTAAAGACCCGTACGAAGTATAAAAAAAAAGAGTAGAAGAATTTTGGGACGCTTGACCTATTTAAAATCAGTCTCATGCTTCACACCGGAGCTCTGTTTTTCCGGGATTTCACGAGTGCGATATTATACTTTGCATAGAAACGCTGCAGATCACTAGTTTACTGTCTTTCTGAACTGTACTATAAAGAAAACTGCTAGGACCTCTTCAGGTTACCGTTCCGGTAGTTTTCCAGGTTCTAATTTTTGACTTTATTGAGGGCAAAATGTCAGCTTCCTTCATGACGTACACTTTGCACCATTTTGCATGAATGCACTGGATGCTTTACATCGACCTCAGAATGTGCTAGAGCGCTCTAAATTTTCGACAAGAACAATATATGCCTGAATTCATGGACCTAAGATTATGTTCTTTCTGATTGTACAAGTCCTTTACTTCCTTGACGACAACATCTTATTTGTTTCCCTAGGGCGGAAGCCCTGTGTCGCCATGTTGTCCAAACTTTCGGAAACCACATGACTGTATAGTTCTTATTCTGAAATCCTTCTCATTCTGCAGTCCTCGTTTTTGAAATATGAAAGCAAATCATTTGAGTCAAGGAAGTGACCACAACCATGTGTAGAGGTGAGGCTTGTCTTCCGTCGCAAATGATCGGCTGGAACAGCTTTAAGAGCATGTCCCACGAAAAGATATAAAGATATAAAGAGCAGCGCGGCCAAATGGTTACGGCGTTGGGCTCAAGCACTAAAGATCGTGGGTTCGACTTCCGACCGAGGTCATGTTATAAATGTCTTGGGAAAGCATTTTATTCACATTTTCATCAGTCCACCCGTCAGTAAAATGGGTATCTGGCTATAGGCAGTGGTAGATATTGTCAGAATGCTAGTGATTAGCGTCTGTAAATGGCAGCGGCACTGTATGCTCCCAGAAAGCTAAAAAAGAATTAGAGTTATCAGTCTTGCTAGGGTATTGATAGTATGAAGTCGAATGAGCGGGCATAAGCTTAGATACGAAACTTATACACAGCATTATATTATTATTATTATTATTATTATTATTATTATATGATGACCCTACTGTCGGTCTTCGCACGAGATCGCCATGTTTGTATATGACGTATAGTCAGCCTAGCCGGTTATATAGGCAGATCGTCGCAATACAGGGCTCAATGCAAATGACGACAAATTTTCACTGGCAAAACATTATTAGGATATGTGCAGCTGTGATCCACACACACACACACACACACACACACACACACACACACACACACACACACACACACACACACACACANATGAAATCCGCTGAAGCCATTGGGAAACACTGCCTGCAACAATTATTTTTTTACAAATTCAAAACTGAATTTCACCACTTTTGCGGTGTGGTTTCATGTTATATGATTATTTCTACACAATCTGTCCAAAGGACAGATTTTATACTCTGCTACTAACGACTCGGATAGTCCAGTTTTTTTGACCAATTAGGCTCCTGCAACCTGTAGAGGTGGGGCTTGTCTTCCGTCGCAAATGATCGGCTGGAACAGCTTTAAGTGCATGTCCCACGAAAAGATATAAAGATATAAAGAGCAGCGTGGCCAGATGGTTACGGCGTTAGGTTCAAGCACTAAAAATCGTGGGTTCGATTTCCGACCAAGGTCATGTTGTAAATGCCTTGGGAAAGCATTTTATTCACATTTTCATCAGTCCACCCATCCGTAAAATGGGGTACCTGGCTATAGGCAGTGGTAGATATTGTCAGAATGCTAGTGATTAGCGTCTGTAAATGGCAGCGGCACTGTATGCTCCCAGGAAGCTAAAAAAGAATTAAGAGTTATCAGTCTTGCTAGGGTAATAATAGTATGAAGTCGAATGAGCGGACATAAGCCTGGATAAGAAACTTATACACCGCATTATTATCATTGTTATTATTTTTTTTAAATTATTATTATATGATGACCCTACTGTCGGTCTTCGCACGGGCTCGCCACGTTTGTATATGACGTATAGTCAGCCTAGCCGGTTATATAGGCAGATCGTCGCAATACAGGGCTCAAGGCAAATGACGACAAATTTTCACTGGCAAAACATTATTAGGATATGTGCAGCTGTGTTCTACACACACACACACACACACACACACACACACACACACACACACACACACACACACTATAACTCCTATTTTGCTTATCGCGAATTTACTCCGTCCAAAACCAAACAACATTCGCACCACCTGATTAACAAGGAATTCGTTGCTCAACATTAACACAGATTTTATAATTAACGCAGCATCGATTCAAATGAGGCACACATTGGCTTCAAGCGGATCCCCCTCCCTCCCCCTTCCCATCATCCCTGCGATTTTAATAGGCCTAATGAGCTCATGTCTTCCTTTTCCTTTCATCAGTTAAATGAATTTGGTCTTTTCGTCAGTTTACACCATTTGTAACGTACCTGACCAATAACAGGCTCAAAATGCGTTTTACATTAAGTGAATCAGTGATAACACGTGAAATTCATTATTGTTAATGCAAGCCTCCTAGCACAGCGGAACAGCCCTTGGCTATATGGTCGCTGTGAAGCAAGAGTCGACCATCCCCATATTTGATGTGTTTTGAGAAATTGAGGGATGAGGGTATTCTCAAGACTTTAAAATCGATTTTCTCAACTGCTATCTAAGATAGCATTTTATAGTAAAAATAACACTACGGTTGCTATTGCATTCCATTGCAAAAAGTTAATATTTCACACAGAATAAGATATTAACAAAACTTCATGGCATGGCCCACTTTTACTCTTTCTCATTGTGAAATGTAACACAGATTGAATGAAGTTAATAATGGTCCATCCTAATAATCACTTTATATTGCCATTGATTATAAAGACTTGTAGAAAAGACACGTTGGTTTTAGAAGTCCCCATAGCCCAAAAGAAGCAATTTTACTGATATTTATGTCAGGATTGAGTCAATGTTTATTTATAGAACCATTTACCACCAAAATCGTAAAAAATATTGGATGGTCCACTCTTGCTCCACGGCGACCATAATTATTGCACATTCAGTGACGGTGCTTTTTTTGGCGATACACATAAACACAAGAGTTGCATATATACATAAGGAACGCCATCCGTTCTGCCACTTGGCGTGCGTTAATTCCGGGGTGTGTCAGCTTCCGAACTGTGTTTAAGACTTTTGCTGAAGTTTTAGAATTTCGCCTTGGTATTGCCTGTAAAATATCTATAAACCTAACGCTTAACTTAAACAATACTTAGGTTGCTTTATCGTGTACATTTCTGCCGCCTTACGACAAAAAAAAGCACATATAAATCATACTGCATATGTGCCTTTCTTTCATAAGACGGCAGATTTGACTGTCTAGACTTCCTTCATGTGCGATATTTTAAGATACTCCTGCCTAGAACTTGGTTTAGGGTTGGTATAGGAGGCAGGATTAGAAAAGCTATAGCACACGCTATGAAAGATTTCCCAGACATTGATAAAGTCTAGGGACTATTGCCAAGTTGGGGCTTTTTCCTTGACCCTTAACCCTGCCCTTAACCCTAAACCACGCTCTAGCTGGCGGTATTGCCTACGAAATTTGCCGGAGTTCCGGAGTGATCGAAAGTGCAATGTAGTGCCGTGTGTAAAGCCGCCAACCTTCTACTGCAGAAAACACTGCGTGTTGCATTAAACAGCACTGAATTTGAAAGAGAACAAGCAATCACCCAACAGTCACTCACCGTCCATTATAAACAAAAATACGGTCACACACTGGAAGGTGAAAGAGGGTGGAGGAGGGGGGAGTGTAGATCGCCACACTTATTCCACATTTGGGAACGTCATTTTTTGAGGTTTCGAGAAATTTAACGCTTTCAACCTGTTGTTTAAAGCAAAACAACGAGGCAGATCTGGTTTAGCTTGTAAACTTTGGGATATAATAACAAGTCAAAACTTTACATTCGTTTTAATAGGAAAGAGAAAGTAAATGAAAGAAATGGATTATAGTAATATAAACAGCTCAAATCATCAAAAACAAGACTCAGGCAAATGTGGAAATAGACATGACTATATTTCAGTGCAGTCTAATAGCCGAACACGATGTGCTTTGGCCCTTAGTAAAAACCTTGAAGTGAAGTCCGAGCGAGACAAGATAAAGTTTAATATCAGGATGTTTAGATCTGGCAGCACGGGCGAAGGAGATAAGGCCTTACCATAGCCTCCACATTCTTGTATAGACGGGGGCTAAGGACTCAGTGGGACTCACATTTGCTTAAAGATGTTAATCGGGCTGCCGACGGTTGATGTTGGGGAAGGGGCTATGGACGTCGACTGAAAGTGTGTGTTGTTTGGGGGGGGG
>JAWQUT010000458.1:135442-190331 GCA_033807755.1 Ellobium chinense
GGGGGGGGGGGGGGGGGACTTTGTTAGGATTATGTGGTAATGATGATAAAAGCCCTGACGACAGAGCTCTCCTGTTCCAAAAAAAGTTTGAGGTTTTTTTTGGTATGTCAGTTACACACATCTACTTTTACTCCCTGTTTTCTGTTCTCGAAGAGCTTGGGCATTAACGGTTGGATCTATGATCATTATAAGAATTGCATTGACTAAACGTATTGAACGCTACTAAGGGTCCACTCAGCACCGATGCACTACTGTAATTCTTAGGTTGGCAAGAGATCCCATCGTTAATGCTTAAACTCTTTATTAGCATTTTCCTCCACATGTCGCCACTCGGCGTCAGCAATTTACCATCGTTTTCTTCCATACATCGCCGAGCAGTTTCAATGCTTCATTGCAGCGTAGTGATATTCTTCACACTGTATCTTAAGAATATGGATGCAAAGGGTTCTTCACTGTGATCACGCTGCAACTTCAGCTGAATAATATTTTTTCACGGAAGAGCATAATGAAAGTGTTTCATTTACTGGCCACATATATACCTAACTCAAAGTCTGTGCAGTTGCGAAATTATTCGGAGAACAACTTTGTAAAACATGTGTGCGTGTCAAAATGTATGAAATCTTGCACAAAGAAAAACCACGAATTTTGACAAACCAAAAAAAAAAAAAAGGTGCAGATTCAGGATTATTGCATCACGGTGACGACAATGCTCGTTCATAAATTTCCGTTTCAGATACTTTATTTTTATTTCAGGATTATCACACGGATAATAACTATTCATAACTGAGGTTCTGGAATTTCACTTTGCAATGTGTTCATAATTTATTTCTCATACCTTCAGAAGAAATGCTGTTATAATTTAAAAATATTCAGCTTCACAGCAATATTTCAGCCAGTTTGTAGCAGGATGAAGAGATGTTTAGAAATACTTTTAGTTTAGAAATAATTTTAATGACATGGTGGTGCTCGCTTGTGCTTTATATAATTATTACCACAGTCGGTCGTATCACTCAGTATCTTTATCAACTCCTGCGGGAACATACAGGGTCGCAGCTATTATCAAACTGGCACTAGCATTTGGACATTTGCATTGCCTATAGTGAGGTTCCATTAAAAACTTAAACAGACGGACTGAGGGAAATGTGAATGAATATTTTTTCTTTCGTTTCTTTCGCTAAACAGTTTGTTTGGTTTGGTTTTTTTTTTCTTTTCTTTCCTCTTGGCTTATTGTGTATTCTTAGAAAAAGTTACTTTTACTCCCTGTTTTCTGTTCTCGAAGAGCTTGGGCAGTAACGGTGGGATCTATGATCATTATAAGAATTGCATTGACTCAACGTATTGAACGCTATTAAGGGTCCACTCAGCACCGATGCACTAATGTACTTATTGTGTATTCTTAGAAAAGTTACTCTGTAATGATTATCACTGTGCAAGTGTGAAACAAAGTGTTTGGCGTATGCCTAATAAAGATTTTGAACTTGAACTTGAACTGGTTTTCTCAACCCACTTACAGCGATATCATTACCATTAACTGGAATCGAACTCACAAACTTTTGAATCTGAGTCCAAAAACTGCAGACACCCGACCATGCTATTCCACGAACTACTCTACGGCCATAATGATTTTGTAAGTTTCTTGTCATGAAATACCTTCGCGACGCCACGTCATGGAATAGCTGTCGACCTCGATTCATACGGTGATGAATAGTGATGATGTTGCGATAACTGACGATGATGCAAAGATGATGACGAAGGCGATGACAAGACAAGACTAAGTCTACTTCTTGCTCAATTTTTTGTTGTTGTTGTAAAAATCGGGTCCCTATATCTATAGTAAAATGACCTTTGACATACATAGGTGGCACAAAATATTTATCGGTGGGAACAGTGTGAGAACCAGGGCAAAACTTGACAACACATTAACAGTAGACTCATAAGCTGTAGATAAGCAAGTATTTCAGGCTTTGCCACAATGCTCGTCGTTTTGTCCATAACAACTTCGTCTCCAATCGAGAGTCTTATATACTTTATAATTCGGATTAATATAATAGTTATGCACTAGATATAACAAAACTGCAACATCGATTCCTGTTTAGACTCTATAAATCAACATAATGAACTAGAACATAACATAGGCGGCGGTTTTGATAAAGCCGTCTAAGTGGGTTCGGAGAAAATGTGATTTATTAATGATGAGAAGGGCAAGGACGGACGGGATGAAAGATGGGACCCTCATCCCTAAACCCCACCCCTCCCAGCTCTTCCGGTTTCGCCGCCCATGACCTCATGAATGGACCGTGACTTAACAGAAAACAGGTGTTACATACTAACAACACAACAATCCACTATCACATGCCTTATCAAGAACTGTCGTGACTAATATAAAAACATATGACAGAAGTCTCGTGGATCTAAAGGAAACTGTTATCAAAGACTGAGGACACACGGTCTTATCAAGAAGCCACAGCAGCGCTATTTTGAGAAGCCTGAGGATTCCAGAACAGCTGATTCAAGCCATGACAGTGAATGACGTCACAGCTATTAACAGCCTTGTTAGAACTGCGCACGCCTACACTTCATTAATATCGGATAATAATAGGTCAAGATTAGGGTCGTTTTTTTAATGCTGCAGGTAGAGCCAAATGACTATTGCGTGGAGTTAAAGGGCATTAAATTCCAAAGGGGACATCTATGACGACAATGTAACATAATCCATAAGTCCTCGGAAAATATTCATGCCAATTCTCTTGGTCTTCGAAACAGCGCATTTTCATGGGACACTCGCATCCATCTGCTTCATAGTTAATTTAGCCGTGAACACAGTGATTCCTCTTCTTTCTCCCCTCTCCTTTCTTCCACCCCCCTTCCCTCCTCCCCCCNTCCGAAACTCTAGCGGTGGGGAAGGATGGGGGCGTCAAGGGGTAAGTTTTCGGTCCTGAATAGCGAGCTACAATACGTGTCTGGTATCTTAGCAATGCCGAGCAAAATTCTCACTGGCTGTTGCTAATTTGAGAAGTTGATGAAACTGACAAGATAAGACAGGCCGCACGGTTAACGAAATATTCTTAATATCTTATGTGCATTAAATTCATTTTATGGTTATTTCGTGATTACAGAAAAGAAAAGTGAAGCAAATTTGTTTTTGGTTTTTTTTTTAACCAAAATCTGTTTTGTTTAGATCTGTCTGCATTTGTTTTTGTCGGTCGAAAAGGAACATTATGTACACATCTATCAAAGAACAATCGACAATTTTGATATGTATAGTAAATGTTACTGTCATTGAGTTCGCTTTGAGCGATTTCTATAATAATTGTAATAGATCCCACAGATAGGCTTGTAAAGGGACAGACAAGACTAAGTTTAATTAAGTTTGTAGCAGGTGGACAAACTAACATCTGATTAATTTACTCACTGTGTAGTTAGATCTATACTGTTTACTTATTTGCTAATTGAAGAACGTTTTTTGTTGTTGGTTTTTTTTTCCAAAAACTCAGGAAATGCACTTTCATTGAAAAATGAGTTGATGGTGTATTAAAATATGCATTTCTGTGTTAATTAATTCAAAACCTAAATGAGTTCAAAATCTCCACTCATTCAAATTTTCCGTCACTTAACAGTAAATAAAAATAGACACGTAAAGAGCAATTACCATAATCTTATTTCCCTTTATTTCAGAATTATTCCGAGATCACATACCGAGTTTTGGCAAAAAAAAAAACGCCCTTCAATTTCTATCTTCCTCCGATATCATAGTGGATCAAACTTTTTATCTCCACAGATCTTCGCTCGTTTTTTCATGCGTTCATTCATCTGTTTCTTCATTCTTTCTCTCAATCATGTGGCTGTTCTCCTTGATTATTGTTATTCATTATTGTTTTTCGCAACATCTTTATTTAAGTGTCTTTCAGATTACAAACTAAAAAGAAAAAGTCCACTCGAGAAAATATCGTCCCTCTCAAAACCGTCACTTCAATTACCAAGACCAACGCCCAGAATAAAGCCGCCTTACGTTTCTCAAGTAAAATTCCCAAGTTGAACGATAACAAAAACAACGACAGCAGCAGCAGAGTCACGTTTCAAGTTATGTAAGACAAAGAACGAAACAAAAACCATTACAATATGGCCTGCAATAATTTCTAAGAATCAGTTTAACCACTTTGCTGCAATGCGGAAGAATTCAGTCTCTGTCAGTATGATAATATGCCCAATATAAGAAAGACTAGATTTAGGACAATCTGATGAATAGATTCCAAAATTTAACTGAAATACGTACTTGATATGTCACAGCCAGATGTAGACGTCTAGAGTCAATTTTATCTACCATTTTAAATGGTATTATCACTGTTAACTCTGCGGTCAAGTGGTTAAACATCCTATCTCAAAATAATTTTTTTTCTGCAATATAGTACAAACTCGATAATAATATGTACTCATCTAATTATCACGCCTTGTTATTAAATCTGAAATTTGACCACCATGCATTCATTGTCATTCTATCAGTTCATTATTCCAGTAAATCTCAATATTAAAGTATAGTCTACCTCAATGTGTATTCTCTCCCATGCACCATATGGATGTTCTACTGTATTTGCTGAGAATCAGTTTAAACATCCAATCTCAAAATTTATTTTGAGTTGTTATTAACTTTTCCTCCATTGCATTAATTAACGAAACTTTTATTTTCATAAGTATTGTTTTATTATCCCTCCACTTCGCCATTCCCGTTTTTTAATCAACTTAAATCAATTGTAATCATCCCGGTCACTTCACATCTCTTTCTTGAATTACAGAGATGAAATGGAAATACAGGAGACATTCCTGTGAAAATTGTTACCCCATGCCACTTTTATTTATAACCGAAGAAATACGCATAGAACCATACTCCACGCAGAAAAAAAATGGTAGATCTAGATCTAGATACAAAGCATTCAGACGCAGATAAATTTATGATCGCCAACGTGAGCGCACAGCAATTCAGAGCGCATAATGAGCGCGCACGCGCACCGGCACAATTAAAGGATACTTTGCAATGATATTTTTGCAAAGCAATTTCAACGTACGCATTTCTCTGTGTGTCGTATCACTTGATCTTGTTTGTGTAGATATTTAATGGTGGATTCGAAAGAAAACAGCTTAAGACAAAAATGAGATTAAATCCAATCACTTNGCGATAACAAAAACAACAACAGCAACAGCAGCAGCACAGAGTCACGTTTCAAGATATGTAAGACAAAGAACGAAACAAAAACCATTATAATATGACCTGCAATATGGCAATAATTTCTAAGACTCAGTTTAACCATTTTACTGTAATGCGGAAGAATTCTGTCTTTGTCAGTAGCCTATGATAATATGCCCAATATATAGAGAGACCAGATTTAGGACAATCTGATGAATAGATTCCAAGATTTAACTGAAATAAGTACCTATTTTGTCATGGCTGGGTATACAGTAAACTTTATTTACCATTTTAACTGTCGTTATCACTGTTAACTCTGCGGTCAAGTGGTTAAACATCAAATCTCAAAATATTTTTTTTCTGCAATACAGTACAAACTCAATAATACGTACTCATCTAATTATCACACCTTGTTATTAAATCTGAAATTTGACGATCATACATTCATTATCATTCAATCAGTTCATTATTCCAGTAAATCTCAATATTAAATTATAGTCTACCTCAATGTGTATTCTCTTCCATACACTATATGGATGTTCTACTGCATTTGCTGAGAATCAGCGTAAACATCCGATCTCAAAATTTATTTTGCGTTGTTATTAACTTTTCGTCCATTGCATTAATTAACGAAACTTTTATTTTCATAAGTATTGTTTTATCATCTCTCCACTCCGCCATTCCTTTTTTTTTTAATCAACTTAAATCAATTGTATTCATCCCGGTCACTTCACATCTCTTTCTTGAATTACAGAGATGAAATGGAAATACAGGAGACATTCCTGTGAAAATTTTTACCCCATGCCACTTTTATTTATAACCGAAGAAATACGCATAGAACCATACTCCACGCAGAAAAAAAAATGGTAGATCTAGATCTAGATACAAAGCATTCAGACGCAGATAAATTTATGATCGCCAACGTGAGCGCACAGCAATTCAGAGCGCATAATGAGCGCGCACGCGCACCGGCACAATTAAAGGATACTTTGCAATGATATTTTTGCAAAGCAATTTCAACGTACGCATTTCTCTGTGTGTCGTATCACTTGATCTTGTTTGTGTAGATATTTAATGGTGGATTCGAAAGAAAACAGCTTAAGACAAAAATGAGATTAAATCCAATCACTTTAGCAGCGCTTTAAAACCGAATCCCTCGTAAAGAGACTTAACATATTTCCAACTTTTCGTCCGTATTTGAACTAGTCTAGGTCTAGATACAAATTCTAAATATTGGGACATTTTGGTGCGCAATTCTCATGCAGCTCTCTTTAGATCCGACATGAAAGATTGCACACCAATCTCCAAAATGATGCATTAATTATCATTTCTATATATTCCATATCGGATCACCTGAAAAATATTTCATCCTTTTTGTTTGTTGAACATCTTACATGAAAAACCATAATGACCTGAGTTTAAAATTCTGAACAGACTGACACCAAAACTTGGACTGATCTATTTTGTGGAAAACGGATGACAATTAAACATTTACTCACCAACCAAACACATGGCTAAATTGGAAGTTATGGGTTGGTACGGTGCTCTAAAACTGACGTTCTTGGTGTCTTACCGTACGTTGAAAAATGTAAAGTGGAACCTCAATATAAGGTACTCGTGTAACAAGTGTCCCCCATTATAAAGTATGATTTTAAAATGCAACGGATTCGTTATTATTCTGTCATATCATTATTCATGTTACTTGGCTAGTAAGTACATCTTAATAATAAGTATATTTTCTCCGTATGCAAAAAGTGACAAAGACATAGGCCTACCTTTGATTCCACGGTCTTAAAATAAGAACTTCTTCAAGTCGGACACTGCAAGGCGATTAGTTGTCACTAATTTTATATCTTTGGTCGAAGCTTATCTCTCCCACAGAGTCACGTAGAGTCTTCACGATTTCTTAACCTCACCCACACAAATTAACAGCATTTCTAATTATGAATTAACAAATAAAATCGGTGAGTTCCACATGCTGAGTGGGTATTGTAGAAAAATATAGTAATTGAATTAAATATAGTCTCCCCATACTTCTCACGCGCCTCTTTTTCCAGATTTCTATTACGTAATTTTATTTTTAAAATCACTTTATTGTCGAAAGAAGCAATGATCGGTCAGCTCCAAATTTAACAGTGACTGTCAAAACCAAACACCACACCCACTTACCGAAATAACATTTTTTAAAAAACCCACAAACTTTGCGTAAGAAAAAAAACAACTACAAACTTTGTGTATGATAAGAACTTTCTTATCAATATGAAAATGCATCACCTAGATCTAAATTATAAGTCACAATTTCTCATGCATTTCGTATGCCTAATAGTCTAAAGATTTTGTTTTTTTAACTTGAACTCTCATTCCAAATTCAGAGTTTAGTTTCTTATAGATTTTTTTTTTTGTGTCTCGTAGACTCTATTAGTAATTTTGTCACTCCTACGGAAGATAACACAAGAAACAAAACAAAAAAAACTACTTACCCGAAAATATGAAGCCCTCTTTTAATAGAAATAGATAAACAAAACAAAAAAAATTATCTGCTCATCATAGAATAATTATTATTTTCTACAATGGGATGTGTCACTCTGAACAACAAAAAAACCACCATAATTCCACCAAGATTTCACATGGAAACCAGAGTACAGAATCCGAGAGACGAAAGGCCGGTATTCCGTAGCCAGATCTAGTTAGATAGTCTTGTCTAAGCCTCGCTTACTGCAAAAACGTTTGTGTGCCGCGCTGTGGAGGCTTGCTAAGCCAGACTAGCCTAACGCCATGGTCTTGAAGTTTGGTGGGCCATTTAAAGCCAGTGGTGGGCGTTAGGTAGGGGGGAGGTTTTCCGACTGGAGTTAGCTTTGGAGGCGCGTTGTCTCCTCTTCTGTTTAGTTGGTACCGGTGCATCTGTCCTGCTTGTTTGTTGGTCCTTCTGTTTGTGTGTTAAGTAAGGTGTGGCGGCGCTGTGGGGGTGTTGGGCAGTGGAAAGACAGAACGAGAAAGGAAGAAGAAGCGACCTTAATAAAAACTTATAGAGAGGAAAGAACAAAAAAGAGAGAAGGAAAGAAGGGAGGATGAGACACAGAAAAAGAAAAGAAATAAAATTGAAAGAGGAAAACAAAAGAGGATGAAAAGGATATAAATAAACAAAGAGGAAATAAAAAGGAAACCGTGCATGTTGATTGCATCTTGCTACGTGCTAATCGTTGCCTTTTAAAGGTATAAATGCCCTGCCAATGATACCATTTTGCTCATCAGTGCGTCTGCGATTGGTAGTTTTTTTTTCCAATTCTACGGGAGGTAGTCACTGCCCTGGGTGGATAGAGATGTCGGTGTGGATGGATGGATGGATGGATGGATGGAGGGATGGACGGATGTGTCAGTAGATACATCTGTGTATACAAATGGACCTCGTGAATTTAAATCCCAATGTACCAGTCCATAATTTTTAGATGGTTCTTATGTTCAAGAATATGAATGAAATACATTTATACTATAGAATGCAGGAACTTCTCCCCACACTGAGTTTTTTTTGTTTGTTTGTTTTGTTTTGTTTTATTTTTTGGAACAAAGTTGGTATGAGATCATGAGATCTCAATGTATATTGTGTGTGGTCTCGGTGAAATACAAGCTATGAATGGAAGAATTTAACTTCAACAGAAATAGTCTGTGTGCAAATTTGTTCATGTGCTTTATTATTAGGAGTATGCGTAGCCGTGGGGTTGATCTCACAATCTCGAGATTCTTACATTGTGGGTTCGACTTTTGGGTCAGACAGTTTGCGATACGTAGTGTCTTTGATGTTTATAATCTGTCCTGTCAAATATGTCGTCCGCCTATGTATCACTGTTGTGGTCTTGGCTTAGCTTATCTATATTAATAAAAAGCGTCTGCCAAATTTGTGTCACAGATTTCTTGAGAATTACGTAACGTAAAAACATGCGGTTTTCACCATGCCGTTCGGTACGCTAGATATTCTTTCGCCGCTTTTGTGTGCCTGCCTGCCCATTTGTAAAATGGAGAGTAAGTCTTGTGATGAATGAACTTATTAAACTTTGGGAAAGAGTTTTAATTCCCTTTTCCGCTCTACATTCAAATGTAAATAAGTACCTGATTTTTGAGCTAAAGGCTGTGGGGATAGTGTGCGAGTGGTTGGAGTGGTTGGTGGTTGGAGTGGGGGNNNGGGGGGGGGGGGGGGGGGAGGAGGAGAGATCTGGACATTGCATCCAGGCAACCAGTGATAAGACTTTGTTATGGATCTCATTTGTAATAGTGTATATGTATAAGTATAATGTATATACAAATATAATATATAAATGAGATACATAACTCTGTACAGCATTGTAAATCAATTTCCCTACGAGGTAAATACAAATCCTATTTTCCTGTTTGTTTTTTTGCTATTTTTTAAAAATTATTTATGGGAAAGGCATGTGAGACGCCGGGAAAGAAATGGCAAGTTTTAATCCTCTACAAAAAGTTAATGATTTATTCGTGTAAAATATTGTAAGATGAGATCTTTTTTGGACAAAAGATTTTATGATAGCCGTTACGTTTCGCTGAATTTTGCAAAAGTATGCTTTCTTTTTTAGCGTATTTTTTGTCTGGATTATGTTTATTTGTCTTCCTATATATCTCTCTATCTCTCACGCCCTCTCTTTCTCTATCTTTTTTTTTTCTCAAACATAGACACAGGCAGGCGCGCGCACACACACACACACACACACACACACACACACACACACACACACACACACACACACACACACACACACACACANACACACACACAAACACACACACACACACACAGAGATACACGCAGACACACACACACGCACACATTCAAACACACACACACACACACACACACAAACACACATACACACAAAGACATACACACAGACACACACACACACACACACACACACACACACACACACTCACACATACATACATACATACCCACACAGACACATACACACACATACACATACACACATACACGCACACGCACACACACACACACGTACATACATACACACACTGACAAATACATACATACACACACACACACACACACACACACACACACACACACACACACACATTCGTTCATTCACCTCCGCTGCCCAACACAGGTGTGCTGTGACTTTTTGAATCTCTTAGACATTTTTTTTTTCTATTTTATGCAGAAAATTGCCTGCTGGTTGTTGCATCCAGATCTAATATATAAATGAGTACATATGAGTTATGCCAATAGTGTGGCGGAGAGGTATAGCGCTTGCCTCTCGGTGCCAATGGTCCAGGATTCGGATCCTGATAACTGCATGTTTCTTCTTGTGTATTTCTTTCTCGTGGTTTTTAAACGATACTCTGTCGACGGCTTAATGAGGGTCCAAGCCAGGTCATAACAGTGCTACAAAGGGATATCAAAACTTAGGCAAAGAGTGTTGCTACCCATTCGGAAGAAATCGGGGGGGGGGGGGGATGGGAGAACGATTGAGAAGCTCTCTCCCTTTTCACCTACCTGCTCAGTGCTTACTGGATTAAATGCCCCCCGCCGCCCCCTCTGCCTCGCTGCCCCCTCCTAATCTCTGCCACTCCCTTGGATGTACCGAAGAAAGAGAATTTATCCCCGGTGTGTTTGTTTTGCATTTTTATCTGGTCTATATCAATAACGGTGTGTAATTCTTAAAATTGCTGTTGTTATTTGCGTACAAACAAAATAATACATCTTTTGGGTCCTTTGTGTGTCATCGCTAATCAGGGTCGTGGAATGCCAGCTGGGCATAAGCCGTAAGGCACGAAGAGGGAGTAAAGATAGGAGAGAAGGGGCAGATGAAAAATGCATAGTCTATATCTAATGAAAGCTCAAACTCTCCCTATTGATTCAATGAACTTTCATTTTCGACAGTTGTAAATTTATACCGTACCTCCTCTCTCGACGTCCCTGCCGGCAGTGAATGTCTACCCGTACGGGCCACCCGTGGCCGCAGCCATATTTTGTGTCAGCGTTCACGATTTCCGTATGAATAGCTTGTCTACAATTACAGACACGGAGTTCCTCTTATTTCCATGCGGCTTTGACTTTTGGCACCTTGAATACACGTTAGACATGAAGTGGTATTCAATAAAGTATTTTATAAAATAACAAACTTTATACCGGAGGTGCGCCTTTCTGTCCGTCATTTCCGCATAATAATTAGTTTAGGATTTAGACGTTTAGACGATCCAATGCAGGTTCCTTGCGTCGGCTGGTGAAACAAGGTACGTACGCGACATTACAATTTAGTGAACGATCTCCAGCGGCGGCGCCAAAAGCAGATTCGCGTGAAATCGAGTCTGGTGTCCCACTCAATTTTTTTTTGCCTTGGAAATGAAAATGACAATACGACTTTTATTTACCCCGTAGGCAATTGATTTACACTGTCATACAATGTTATACATCTCATTCATAATACAAACACATAAAACAATACACATAATATTACAAATGAAGTCCATAACAAAGCCATTGCTGGTCGATCGCGGTGCAGCACCCTGGTCCCCGCCCCCCCCCTNCCCCCCCCCAGCTCTAAAGCCAGGTAATCATTTACACCTGAGTTGAGTGGAGAAAAGAAAGCGAAGTGTCTTTCCTAAGATTACCACAACATAAAACTGTCCGGCCCATGAGTCGAACACACAAACCGTAGACTTGACAGTCTTAAGTCTATGAATACAACTTTTAAACTACACACTAACCTCTACTTTAGTGATATGTGATGGACTATATGGCACAAAAGTACAAACGCTGGCACACAAACAAACAAAAAATGAATGGACAAATTTGCTCTTATGTTAAAAAGCTCAGCTGAGAAGTCAGTCAAGTGATCTCCATTTAACGTTGGGCTGTGAACTCGCACGCTGAAATCAAGTCCCAGACCTACTCTACGATACCTAAACATGGTGATTGATCACATGTGTTTTGAGGGGGACGGGGGAGGAGGGGGGGCCGATTTGTGTTGGAAACGTGAAGGTTAAGATCTGTAGGGGAGGGTGGAAGTATGTGAGCGGGAAAGAGGGAGAGAGAATGAGAAGAGCCAGGCAGAGCAGAGCGAAAGAGATAGAGTAGATGAATGGGGGTGCGTGGCGGATGCTGAAGGAAGACGCCGGAGGACATGAATGAAGATGCGTGCCTGGTGTCTCATAGTTGTGTAATGTACTATGTAAATTGAATGCTTTTGGCCTAGTGCCTATAATACACTGAAACTGATCAAGCAATTTCCCCTAACAGATGCCAAAGCCATGAGATGGTCAAATTCCTGTCATTTGCATATAGGCCCTCATTAAATGACATGAACTGAGATAAATTTTTAATGACGGAAATGCTAACTTTATTTCCTTTCTTACATTTGGATACGCCATTTACAAATGACTCACAACTGCTTTCTGTTGGTCCGACGACATAACGCCGTATATGCTAAGTTTGATCGAAATTATAGTTGTTTTTTCTTTCATCACAATAAATTTTGTGCATTTTTTAATATTATTTTATACAGTAGTGAATGATGTTTGTCTATATGATCGGTCATTGTCTACTGAGAAGACTCTAGGAAAATTACACTGTTCCCTGAAAATTCACAGGACACCGATGTATATGATGATGATTGGCTTAATGTGTCTTTAGATCAGGTGCTCAAATTTATCTGGGGTGTAGTCTTAGCTGGAATGTGACCTGCGGGACAAATAGGACACATCTGGTGTGTATGCTAGCAATGACCCTAGCATCACTTTTAGAAAAGGAGATAAATCTCCGATGTCTCTAACGTCGTCATTTTGAATTTCAAAATTTCCCCTAACAGATACCAAAGCCATGAGATTATCAAATTCTTGTCACTTGCGTATAGGCCTTCATTAAATGAAATGAATTAAGATAAATTTTTAATGACGGAAATGAAAACTTTATTTCCTTTCTTAAATTTGGGTACGCCATTTATAATGAATTTCAAAATGACCACCACAATGAAGGTAAATTTGAAAATACGCTTCCTGCTACTGATTTGCCACGTCTGTCCATAGACATTTGTGTGGAATAAAACAAATAAAATACTAAAAATGTCTGATTAAGGTACCGAATAATTTTCCTTTTGGAACATGTTGAATGCCTAAGTAATAGACAGCCTTTAAGCCGTTAAGATGTTTGCATCTCCTTCCGGAACTGAAGTCATCAAATAGCCATTAAACTAGTATTCTTATTAACGGACTGTGGCTTGTAAAACTTAAGGAAGGCAAAGATCCAACAGGCAAAAGTATTAACGGTGCTAAACTTTCTTCCTATCCCATTTCTCCCGACACACACACACACACAAAAAAAATGCGCAGTCGTTTTCATCATTAATTCAAAATTGTTAGCCATCTGAAGTCTTTAAACTTCGATTACCAGACCGGAAGGTATTCCGTGTGGTTTTTTTCCAGTATATGAGGTGTGGCAATGTGAACGAGTAAGTGGCTTAAGGCTTGAGAAAAGAGCAATGCGCACAGATGATTAACTACGAGGTATTTCCGGAAAATGTGAAAATAGTAGTAATGCATCCCGTCACTTGACAAGATTCCTCGGAGTAAACAAAAATGGCGGTCAGAATGACATGAATTATTGCGTAGATGAGTACTAGTGATGAAGAAAAGACCAATTTTCGAACCTCTCAGTATAATTGTATCATATAATAAATAATTATTGTTTGTCGTTCCGACGCCAGTGGGTGGTTGCCGGAAATGGACAGGTTGTTTCCATCCATTTACAACAGACCTTGTGATAAAAAGTTCAAATTATAAATTTCTGCGAAAATATCTCATAGTGGTGTCTTTTTATAAAAGATCAAATTTGAAGAATTTGGTGTAAAAGAAGAGCCAGTTTGCAATCCTGCTTCGAATTCCGTTCTCATAGTGAAAAAAAAAAAAGCAATAGTCACTGAGTCATCAAAGGAGGTCAAACAGAGTAGGGCAGAAGTCAAAGGGCAACTGGGGGAAAAACAATGGCCGTAGCTATTGCTGAAAGATGACTGTCAATTTCGTTTATCAAGGTGAAAGAAGTTCTTGTGCAAAAACATCACTGGCCTGACAGTAAAGTAAGTGGTTGTAAAATCGAAGTAGTTTACCTTCCTACCATACACTGCGTTCTCTTTCTTTCTGTCTGACTCTCTCTACCTCTCACTTTGTCTGCCTTTGTGTGTATGTGTGTTTGTGGTGTGTGTGTGTGTGTGTGTGTGTGTGTGTGTGTGTGTGTGTGTGTGTGTGTGTGTGTCTGTGTGTGTGAGTACATCTATCGATGTATCTCATGGGAATAAACAAATTTTAGTGATCGTGTGTATATGAGTGTGTGCGTATGTATGTGCATGTGTGTCTATGTGTTTATGTTTGTGTGTGTGTATGTGTGTGTGTGTGTCTGTGTGTGTGACTGTGTGTGTGTCTGTCTGTCTGTCTGCTTGTATGTCTGTCTGTCTTACTATGTCTGTGTGTGTTTCTGTGTGTGTGACTGTGTGTGTGTCTGTCTGTCTGTCTGCTTGTATGTCTGTCTGTCTTACTATGTCAGTGTGTGTTTGTATGTGTGTTCGTTAAAATATTTATCTTATATTTTCTCACTCTCTCCACGAACCGCATCGCAGGAAAACTTAGTCACAATGTGAATAACACTGCGCTGACTTTTGTCTCAACAATTGTGGCGGATCTAAACAGGACTTTGTTTATTTACCTCAGTGCGGCCATGCCCTCGCGTTATCGCCCGACGTTCGGCTATAAGGTCTATTGCGTGTCAAGATACAACAACAGACAGCCCAGGGCACGGCCTTCGTTGCGCAAACTGATTTTGACAAAATGTTAACAAGTAGTTAACGGTGATCTGGCGGAGGCAGATGGTAGCTGAAGGCGGGTAGGCTGGAACAGACGTAGATAAGAGGTGCAAGTGCAGGGTAACTGTAATATTATTTCACAGAGTTGAAGAACGTATTTGGTCTTTTCAGACAAAAATTTACCAAAATCGGAAGGGTGCAGAGGCACAAAACTGACCACGTCATTGGAATAATATGGTCTGTGAAATTTTTGCATATTCCTGGAGGCAGCAGATCGTTGAAGGGCTATGCCTTGGGGTGAATAACGCTGCTCGTATTTACTCGTCACACCGTCCCAAATAACTGATCCCTGAGAGTAACTTCTTTCCACTGTAGAACGCACAAAGAAAAGGGTGGGGGCAGCTCTTCTCTATTTTGACGTCTAATGTCTTTTATAAAATTCATGACTCATCTATTCTCCAATAAGCATTTAAAGCAAGGCAACTACGGAACAATTCATTTTTACCATTTGCTGACAGCTTTAGTCCTTGTCTTTAGCAGCCGAGTTTCTTCAAGTTTAAGCAAGCAAAAAGCAGAACGGAAGTAAAGAAATATCAAATTTTTATCAGTTTTTAGCACAATTAAAAGAATAATCCTCTAACATAAGCACAATGGATTTACATAGTTTGTCATATGTTCAGATGGATAAATAATAGCTCAAGTATAAAATAATAAAACAAAAAATAAAAAATAATAGAAACTCGGCCATGCTTCATATACGAAGTAAATCAACCTATTTTCGAAAAAAATGGCGCCAAAGATTGTCGATCAAGGTTTTCGTTCAATCAGCTTGTCACTGACTCATTGACGGCTTTGTTAAAATACTACGACCCTTACCACAGTCGTAGTTAATGTGGGAAAAAAAAACAACTCATAAAAGTAGTATTCTATTTTTAACAGCTAAAATCAAGATTTCCGGAAAAGTCGCGAAGAAGCCTGTCGGGATCGGAAGGTGTGGGCTTCAGTGGGTTTGGGATGTCAGGCTAGACCGGACGATTATTATAGCGAGTACTCTTGATGCTCGTCTTCATAATGAATACTCACTTTCACAGGCTAAGTAAGCGATATTGTCGATACTGCATTTTTGTGTGCAAGTTTTCTTGTATACTTGTGACACTGTATGATTACTGGGAAAGTAAAGTCAGGAAGTAAAGAGGACAGTCATCAAAGGACATATATTTTTTTTGTTTCTGTGAAGCCCGGCGCTAGTTTTAGTCTGACATTTCATCTCAATCATTATCCCGATGTGATGAAAGCGCTGTGACTTCTCAGTATCGATTGGAGTCGAGAGAACTGATGATAACAGAAATTTGAAAATATCGACCGCTGCACAACATGGTAAGGTTGCAACATGGTCTGACCTGGGTAGGGACTTGAAAGTGGAAGAAAGAGATGGACATACGTTTTGAAATTTGCACATTTCACGAATACGAATTCGCCGAACATTGCTCTGAATTTGAATTTCCAATCAGATCACGGGAACAGCCAAAGAAATGTAGGGGAAAACGAGTATGATCCTAATCCGGAAGTAATCGAATACTAGATTCATGAAACATCCAAATGTTGGTTTGAGATCTGACTCCCATGAATTTTGTGTTCGAATATGCCCACCGCTAGTAGGAAAATTGACGGTAGACTGGTTGGATCATAAATACGGTTGGACTGAAGTGCATTTGCAGATGAACTTGAAATGACTCGTTATTTTGAATGAACCGAAGAGAATCGCCATATTATTATATTTGATTTGATTTGAACTAGAAACTGAACGGATCAAACTTCGTATATTGAATTACCTGAATTAGAACTGAACTTCATTGTCCTTGTCAGGACTGGTCTTTAAATGTGTATTCGTTCAATTTTCGTGTTGGCTTAAAATATCGAAACGGTACAACTAAGCCACTTGAGAAGAATGCTGGAAATCACCCTATCTTTTTTTCTTAGCGGAGTGGGTAAGGGGTTGACATTTCGTCGACTTTATGTTTTTGGTACATTATGGAAACCAGTCTTTATATATAACAGGAGGACCTCAATAATAGGTGTGCCTGTGGTGCGTGGAAAATAAAATAATACTTTTTATTTATGTATAGCTAAGATCGAAGTCTATCTCAATAATGAAGTGCTAAAATAATAACAAAACTGTGATCATGAAATACCTAATAACCAAGTAGGCCTATAGATATTTATGAAACGAGTACTTAATATCGAAGCAACACTATATGTATTCAGAGTAGCGGACCTTTTGATTGTCTATCAAATTTGCAGCGTCAAAAACGCCAAATTTCAAAAATCTAAAATATGCTTCAAAATGTACAACTTTACGAGGCGCTTACATTAAGTGGACAGATGAAGTTTAGTTTTCACACATGCTCGGCGCTTATCTCCCCTTTTGAGATTCCAATTCAAACAAGGGAGACAACTTAGCAAAGACAGTTTACACGCTAGTGTCACCCACCCTGCATCATTCTCTGATATAAATGACTGAGACAGCTGGGGATCAAGATGGAGATGGTTATCTCAAAGGACTTGGTGAGTTTGAATTTAGGTTAGAGTTTACGGCCTTGCAGGCAGAATAACGGTTACGTTGATCCAATCCTGGATTCGCTCGTTACAACTGGCACTAAATGTGTATATTAACGTCATATAACAGTCTGTAAAGGCTTTTAGAGACTATAGTATTACTGGTAATCTTCATCTAGGATAAACAAATTTGGGGGCTGTTTGAAATTCTTCGAAAAAAGCAGTTCGCTGTAACTTTTTATCTGGATGGAAAATTCAAACAAAAAGTCACTGTAGGGTTATCCATAAAGGTATCTAAGAGATATGGGTGAACTCATATGTGAAACAACTGGGATACGGTTTTGGCTTGTGCCTGCCCGTGGTGGTGTGCACACTTAGAGGACATTTGTTAGAAATGTAAAAGTTTTGTGAAAACCGGAAGTGACAGCTCGGAAAAATGGCGGACACCACCTACGGTTTCAAATTTGTTAGTAGAACTTTTCATCAAAACACAGCCTTGTATCTGAGGAAGATGTGACAAGAATCAATGGTGGCAGGTATGCGGTTTAATGAGGCAATGATAAAAGTATAGCAAACACCACTCGCAAGTCAGTGCAGTATTTTCTAGCTCTACTGCATAAGTCGCAGCCATCTTGGCTTGCCTGGAGACTGATACCTGTTTTGCTTAGGACAATATTGCATAGGAATCCAGTGCACCTATAGTGAAGTAATGTACATAGTATGTGGGAAAATGAAGCAAGTACAAGTTTTACGAAGTCAGATTTCGACTGGTCTTGACGATTTGTTTATTTTCAGGACATCAAAGTAAGATCACACTTTTCTAGGTTATTGAGGTGTCTGTATTAGTGAGTGAACTTTGACAAAGCAACGAGAAAACTTGCAGAGATCAGGCCATACCAACGAACGTGTGAGTTTGTTCCAATACTCAAGTTCCAAAGTCGTAAGGTTGTGTTGTAAATCAGAAAATGCAAACACAGACCCCTTCCCCTATTTCCGCCCGGGAAGGGGTACCAGGACGCTGCACTGCTGGCGACCAGCAATGACTTTGTTACGTATTTCACTTGTAATTTTTGTACAGTATTTACATGCATGATCTGTGTTGTTCAATATGTTTGTATTATAAATGAGATGTATAACATTGTAAATCAGTTTCCCTTGGAAGTAAATAAAAATCGTTGGGGTTTTTTTTTTGGCCATTTGCACATTCTACTCAACATCGCCTTCAAGTGATGTAATTTTTAATGCTTTCATCTCCCTAGGGCTGTTCCACTCAGGTCGACGGTCAGTGGGTCGAGGCGACTAAAAATGTTGTCATTATCTGCGGATGTGGACAACATTATCGCTTCCTCTGTAAACAAGTTTAGGAATAGTTTAAGTCACGTAGCTTAAAATGCGGGGGCGTAGTATTTTTTTCCCTGGGGGGTAGGGGGGGGGTGAGATTGGGCTGGGATGGAGAGGGGAAGGGCAATAGGATTATAAGCGGGAGTTTTTTCGGAGTGATTTGGCGGGATCCAGAAACGAAACAGCATTGATTCTATTTTTTTTATGCCGCCTTGTTCAAATTCCCTCCTTTTTCATCCTCATTCATCTACCCAAGGGAAGTAGAAAGGGAGTAGGGAGTGGGATGGGNCTTAATCTTAAGCTGTCTCGTTTTTCTATCGTCCCTTCATTAATTCCTCACTTTCTCAAAGACATGCTTCAGGTCTAGCTGTTTGCGGGGCTTTTTTTAAACTGCTGATTGCAGCAAAAGCAGTAGAACAAACAAGACCACTACAACTAATTATTACACTCCAAAAACCTCCATTACTACTATGCCTCTACCATGTTGGTGGATGTACTTCTGTTACTGCAGTTATGGCGCGTATCTGCAGCTACTACAACAAGTATTACTCTTAGCTGCATTCCGCCACCAGTTCACCAGTTGTCCATTTATTTACTACTAAGTAGTAGGACTTCCTTACTATTAAAGTGCAGCGGTTTACCACCGTTACTACCATAGGTACTTTTTGTCAGTCATATTACATGAATTACTTCTACTGCTGTTGTTGCTACTACTACTACTACTACTACTACTACTACTACTACTACTACTACTACTACTACTACTGCTACTACTACTACTAGTACCATTACTACTACTACTACTACTACTCCTAATGCTGCTACTGCTGCTGCTTACCTCTACAGCTACTGTTACTACTATCTCTCCTTTTTCTATCACAACTGCTACTAGTCCTATTACTATTACTACTACTACTACTACTACTATTACTATTACTATAAGAACAACAACAACAACAACAACAACAACAACAACAATTACTACTACTACTACTATCACTTCCCTTTCTAGTACCACCACCACAACCATCACTGCTACAACTATTTACCACAATTATGGCTACAACCACCACCACTACAGCTCTCACCAGACAATGGCTGCCACTACATCTATAACTTCCAGTCACTTCCACTTACTAGCATTACCACTACACATGTCACGACAACCACCACCACTGCAAGCCTTACTGCTGCGTACACCTGTACTCACTCAGCATTCCGGAGACCAACATAACATACAATCTCACGCGCTAACTGATACTTTTGATGACAGAATGTAACTTCTACGATGACATACTTAGTGACAAAGTCACTTTCATGCTCACGCGTGTGGTCTAAACGCGTTGAGTACTCACACTAGTTCCGAAGATTGAAATGAACTCATGAACTCAACGTTATGCCTGAAATTTACAAATTGTATGTGATTCGTGTTGGTGTATAACGTCGCAACCCACATACACGAAATTTAAGAGAAAAAAACGGAATCATGTGCAACCTTTTTATTGACAAGACGAGATATAATCAATAATAACAATAATAAATAAAATAATAAAAAATAAATAATAATGAATACAGATGATGCAGTTTATTAGCTTTGTCTCCAGGCTTATGCCCACTCGATAGTGTTGTTACCCGAGCAGGCCTGATCTTTCTAAAACTTTCTCAACTCTCTGCGGAACATACAGTACCGTTGTCATTTAAGGCGCTGGTCACAAGCAGTTTCACAAATAACTTTCACTGGCTATGGCCGGGTACAAAATTTTATTTACAGAAGCGTGGACTCTGGAAATTATGGATGAAATGTTTTCCTATAGCATTTACAACGTGACCATGGCAAGAAACAAACCCAGGACCTTTAGATCTTCAGTTCAACGCCGTAATTATCCGGCCACACTCCTCCCCATAATGTTTTTACGTTCTTCGGTATTCTATTTTTTTGCTCGCCTATGAATTCAGATATTGTTTACAGAACAGTCCTAATACAGTATTCTAAAGAAGGTGATGCCAAAATCTGTGTATGACCTAATTTGTGAGATACGACGTTTAACGTCAACACAGATGCTAAAATATTCTCGCACGATTCCACAGCGCTCAGCTGGCTTTATCTTCATCATTCGAGTTCTACCTCTTGACCTCTAAAAGATATCATCACGTTTAGTGGTTACGTTCTGTGGTGGGATGGAATGGCTGGCATGTTACTCACGTAAAATTATGTACTAATTTTTATTCTAACTATTAAATGAAACATGCAGTGTTTGGATAGAGGACTTCTTTGTGTTAAAAAGTGTGGAATTTTTATAGTTTTGTATTTCTAAGGTTGTTGTAACGAGTAAAAAGTAACGCCACTACGAGTACTCGTTACAGTTACAGTTTTCGAGTAACCATTACTTACTCGTTACTTAGACGTTATGCACTTCCTTTATTTAGTATTTTGTTTTGTTTATGTACTTGCCGTGCATTATTAATGTATGTTATTATGTAATCTGGGTTCGATTAAAAAGATGAACTTGACTTGAAAGTTGTAGTAATAAGAATATTACAGTATTACACAGTGTTACACAATTCATTCACAATATAATACACACACACACACACACACACACACACACACACACACACACACACACACACACACACACACCAATACACATTACTCTTTCATAAATACCTCAAGGCAATTTTCGGTGACCAGTTCAGAAGTTCGAGGTCAGGAGGTATTCCACTTTTTCTGACATCTGAGTTCGTGAGATATATTGAAAATGAAAATACAGTGCAAGGGATATGTGCTTTGCACCCAAGAGGCGAAGAATTTGAATACATGAATCGTGAGGCATGCGGTTCTTTCCTCGTTGGAGATGGATTGTGACTCCAAAAAACATCTCGCAAACTTTCTGACCTTACTCTCAAAACCAGAAACAAACGAAATAAGAGTCTGCCGTCCTCATCGTGGGTGTGACGTTCTACTCTCTAACACAATTTTCACTGTGTCAAGCACGATACGCGTCATTTGATGACGTCAACCGGAAGACTCACTTCATTTGGATCGACGGGATTGTGTCTTTTGAATGTTGTTGATGTCAGTGGGTGCACAATCTCCGTCTTTCTGATACAAACAGGTTTGTATGTTTTAGATTGACTACAATAAGAGCTATGGGACGAAGTTGTGGGACCTATTCAATACTGAAATGAACAACACAGGGACTCTTCCATCTAGATTAGATCTAGACTAGTGCTTGATTCAGGGTTAGGGACAGGTTAGAGGTTAAGGAAGAAAAGGTAAACGTCACCTTGGGGCAGCCCCTGGACCTCATGAAGGAATTCCGAATTCGACTCAGCCCTGATGTTCCTGTTTCCACGGACATTAGAGTTAGGGACTGGCCATGACTGACGCTCCTGTCTCTATGAACATTATGGTTAGGGTCAGGGGCGTCAGTCTCTTTTGGACCTCCTTCCAAAGGGAAAGCAGGGAAGCTTCCAAGAAAGGGAGCTTAAATACTGGTCAGAAACTCTCCAAGGGTGCTTTTTATTTCCTAAATGTGCTCCTAATTCTGACACATGCTTATCTTGGGAATGTCCCATAATTTGGTTTGCATCTTTAACACCAAAAAAAAACAAACCATAGAGAGAATAAGTGTGAGGTTCCATTTAACAGGATACTTGGTTGACCTTTCTGTTTTTCCAGACTACCTTGATCAGACTCATCCAGATTTTTTTGAAGGTACTGTACGGAAGGCCGAATTAAGAAACGATGGGACCAAAAATTGGAATTAATGGATTTGGCCGCATTGGCAGGATTGTCATGAGAGCGGCCCTGGCCAAGAACGTGACTGTCTTGCTGATCAATGACCCGTTTATTGATCTTGATTACATGTTATACATGTTCAAGTAAGTTCTCTATGTCGTCACTATTGTTGTTGTTGTTATTCTCGTTGTTGTTGTTGTCGTTGTTGTTGTTGTTGTTGTTGTTGTTGTGGTGGTGGTGGAGATGTTGTTGTTATTGTTGTGGTGATGATGTTGTTGTTGTCATTGTTGTGGAGATGTTGTTGTTGTTGTTATTGTTGTGGTGATGATGTTGTTGTTATTGTTGTGGTGATGATGTTGTTGTTGTTGTTGTGATGATGGTGGTGGTGGTGGTGATGTTGTTGTTATTGTTGTGGTTATGACGTTGTTGTTGTGATGGTGGTGGTGATGTTGTTGTTATTGTTGTTGTGGTGGTGGTGATGTTGTTGTTGTTGTTGTAGTGGTGGTGGTGATGTTGTTGTTGTTATTGGTGGTGGTGGTGGTGGTGGTGGTGATGACGTTGTTGTTGCAATACTGTGTTTCTTTCTTTCTATTTTTGTTAGTTGTTGTTGGTGGTGATGGTGGTGGTTGTGGTGGTGGTGGTGGTGGTAGTGGTGGTGTTAGTGTCGGTTTTGAAATTGTTTTTGCAATACTAGTTTTTCTTCTTTTTTTATTTTTTGTTGTTGTTGGTGGTGATGGTGGTGGTGTTTTGGTAGTGTTCGCATTGTTAGTGGTGATGGTGGCATTGGTGGTGGCCGTGGTGATATTTGTAGTGGTGGCAGCGGTGACAGTAGTGGTGTGTTTATTGCAACACTACTGTCCTGCTTTCTAAATATTTTGTTGTTGTTGTTGTTGTTGTTTGTTGTTGTTATGGATCCTTCTTTTGTTGTGGGCGTTGTTGCTGTCGTTGCTACTGTTTTTGTAGTTGCTGCTCGTTTATAAACGAAATAATTATCGCAGTCGCGATATTTGATCTACTGTGGTCATAATTACCTCTGACGACACTGTTGTTGTTGTTGTTGTTGCTATTTTGTGTAACTACGATTTTTGTTATTTTTTGAGAGCTTGCGCATGAACGATGGGATCTCTTACTATCGTAAGAATTGCATTAGTGCATCGGTGCTGACTACAACCTCAGTAGCGTTCATTAAACCGAGTTATATTCGGGCCAGTGCCCTCTCAAGAAACTCAAAGCTATTATCTCGACAGGCCAGATCAGTGGAATACATTCTCAATACATACCACAACTATCACTGCCCTAGCCAGGTAGTTATTCACAGGTAGGCGGACTACAAAAAGTGCAAATGGAATGCTTCTCAAATGCATTATCAGCAGGAGGGGCATGGTCATAGCAAGAATCGAATCTACTCCCTTCAGATCCTGGATGTAATACTGTGACCAGCTGGCCATGCCGCTTCGCTCTTGGCTGCTACTTCCGTCTTTTCTTTATCATTTCTTTTACTTTTTCCGATCCAGCCGTCACTTGAGCTTGAGCCTTTCAGCCTGATGCCAGAGATCTTTTCCTTTCAGTATACTCCTTCTCTTCTTTTTCTTTCCTCCGTCCGTCTTTCCTTTAGATACAATTCCACTCAGAGGCGTATCCCGACGAAGTGTCCGTAGCAGGAGACAAGCTAATAGTGGACGGCATTGAGATCCAAGAAACTAATGAGAAAATTTATTATTTTCTCTCAGCCTCTCCTATTCTTCCTTCCGTCTGTCTTTCCCTCAGATACGACTCTACCCACGGGACGTATCCAGGCGAAGTGTCCCTAGCAGAAAACAAGCTGATAGTGGATGGCAATGAGATCCGAGTGTCCAATGAAAAAGACCCTACTAAGATCCCATGGGGCGAGGTCGGAGTGGACTACGTGGTGGAGTCTACGGGCGTCTTCACTACTATGGACAAAGCCAAGGCTCATTTAGAGGTGACACTAATGAGATGATGATGGTGATGATGATGATGATGATGATGAGGAGGAGGAGGAGGAGGATGATGATGATTTTGTTAAAAATAAATATATTTTTTTCTAAAAAAGTTTTGCTCATACATGGGCAGAATCATCTTAATTTCAATAAAGATAATGATGATGATGATGATGATAATAATAAAGTTATTTTTAAAGTCTTGTATCCTAGCAACGCCCATTCTCGCGACTTCACTTTATCGTTATCCCGCAAGCAGCGATTCTTTCAAATTTTCAGCTTCCCTGAGGAAGCATACTGCCCCGCTGCTTAGCTACAGGCCCTGATAATATATTGATACTATTATGCAGACTTTAGACACGACATGCAGAAAATTCAAAACTGCACGTAAAAAGGTGGCTAAATGTTTTAAATAGCATACTGCATAATATTATTGTTCATTTTGTGATACCTGAAACTCATATAAAAACAACATTGAGATAATGACAGATAACAAAAGCATCAGCGAGTGACCGCTATCGGGGCTCGCACCAACAGAAATGGAACCTCCCTATGGTCATTGAGCTTCGAAAGTGGCTTAAGTCGTTTTTCACACTTATGAGAGAACGCGAGATGGGAGAGGACATTTTTGTGGAGAAGAAAAGAGATTGTAGATCACTACAGTCGCAAGTCTGGCAGGAAAATATAATACATGTATGCAAGTTTTGATTATCTTGACATGTCAGCATGAACCTTGGTATCTTTATTAGTTGGTTGGGTTTATGCCGTTGTCGAAATATAGTGACACTATTCTCAATAATGTTTACAAATTATTGTCATTGTCTCTCAGGGTGGAGCCAAAAAAGTTGTGATCTCCGCCCCCTCGAACGATGCACCAATGTTCGTGATGGGCGTGAACCACACCAAGTACACGTCAGACTTGACAGTAGTCAGTAACGCTTCTTGCACTACCAACTGCCTGGCACCACTAGCCAAAGTCATACATGAGAACTTCGGCATTGTGGAAGGTAATCACCAAATGAAATTGTTTTCAAATCCTCTAAATCCTGTGGCCCTATGCAAAATCCATACTTTATTTAAGGCACTGCATTAGCCACAGTGAACACTACTAATGTTTTGGGAGTCTCCAAAAAGATTATGCATACGGCCACATATCCTTTCGTTACAACCGGCGTTCGTTGACAGTAGAGGTAGACTAATTCCTCATAAATTCGTTATACAAGAGAAGGTTATATTTCATAACTAGGGCATAAACGACGGGATCTCTTACCATCGTAAGAATTATATTAACTATGCATGTTGAAGGATACCAAAGGTGCATTCAGCATCGATGCACTAGTCTAATTCTTACGATGGTAAGAGATCTCACCGTAAATGCGCAAGCTCTTGGGGGGTCCACACTGTTTAGGTAATGTAACAGAAATTAAGAATACTTAATACAGCGTCCCATATAGCGGTCATTGCCCACAGTGGGCTCTGAGCGCTGATACACTATGTTCACATTCAGGCCCAAATAAACTTTTAACACGCAGCCTCCGCACCTCGACACCTTTGCCATAAAATCAGCCTTCCAAAGACAATTTGGAAAAAATGCTACTACAATTACTACAAAGTTACCACTGGTCGTAATGAGGTATACAGGCCAAAATGTTTAACAGAGAGAAGTAATAAGGGAATTTTTTTTCCTTAATCTTTTCAGTTTCCCACTGTAGGAACACTTCGGATATGTTTCGGTAGGTTATTAAAAAAAAAATCGTGCATGTGAAACTTTGTTCTCCGAATGTTTTGATCTTTGTTTTTAATACTGCCCATCAATGTTGCCAGTCATGGGGATTTTTTGCTTAAGGAGAACCATTTTCGCATTTCATAAGTCGTTGAGGAAATTCATAAGATGTAGGGTAAAGTGTATAATTAAATGCCCTGTGGCAACTCTGCTTCCCATGGACTACATCTATTCTCTTTAGGTCTGATGACCACAGTGCACGCCGTCACCGCCACCCAGAGGACAGTGGATGGACCGAGCAGCAGAGACTGGAGAGGAGGTAGAGAACTCTTACAGAATATCTCCTCCCCCGATTTTTTTGTTTTTTGTTTTATTAAACTTGTCTTTCAGAACTTTCTTTTTTGCTGACCCTTACTACTTATGCGTACTGCTACGATTCTCACAACAACAATAACAACAACTGCTACTACTATTACGACTACTACTAACTTCAACCACTCTTAACTACTACTACTACTGTTACTACTATTACCATTACTAACTACTACTACTACTACTGCAACAACTATTACTGCTACTACTACTAATACCACTACTACTACCACTACTACATCTATTACTACTTCTACTATTACTGCCACTACTACTACTACTACTACTACTACTACAATTACCACTACTACAACTACAACTACTACTACTATCACTACTGCTTTTACTATTACCACTACTACTACGATTGCTATTGCCCAGCCCTTACTACTTTGTATCACGGAACCACTACATTTTTATCAGGAGAATAACACCTACTTCTACCACAACTGATACTACTGCTGCTGATGCTAAAATGATGTTGTTGCCGCTGCAGTTGCCTTGCTACTTATATTTTTACTATCCAAGCTGTTGATACCGCCACTGTTGCAAATACTTCTACTACCACTGCCACTGACACTATTATCAACATCTCCATCTCCACTACCATAACCATGTACACCTCCACCATCGTAGAAGACACTCAATAAAATTTTTCATCACCTATTCAGCAAACCTTCATCTCAGACCTCTTTCATAAAAGTTTCTCTTCCCATTCCTTTCTATTTCTCCACCGACCCCAGGTCGCGGAGCAGCACAAAATATCATCCCTTCCACCACGGGAGCCGCAAAGGCAGTGGGGAAAGTTATACCGGAGCTGGAAGGGAAGCTGTCAGGCATAGCCTTTCGGGTGCCCACTCCTAATGTTTCGGTGGTAGACTTGACCTGTCGGCTGGAGAAAGGTAACGGGAATGAGAAGGGGAGATACAAAGATTATAATGAGAAAAATGGGAGGGAGGCTAGGCGTTGGATGAGAAGACTGACGGGTAACAGGCAGGAGGGCAGGTTGAGAGGCAGGCAGGCAGGCAGGCAGGCAGGCAGGCAGGCAGGCAGGCAAGCAAGAGGGCAGGTGGGCAAGTAGGCAGTGGTGGTGGGTCTATATCTGCAATATCGAAGTATCGACTCTATTTCGGTAATTATCCTTAGCAGCCTTAGCATTTTGATATTTCGATACTTTCGGCACTACCTATACAGGCTCCCTTTCCGATACTTTCGTTACTGAATCGAAATTCTGGAAGTATCGAACGCGTCGATACTCAAGAATGATACTGCCTTCCACTATCAGACAATCAGCCAGACAGACACGTTGACAGAATGACAAACTGATAAGTAGACGAACACACAAGGACATGACCAGACATGAAGCCAGGAAGATAGAGACAGACAGACAGACAGACAGGCAAAGCGACAAGCAGAAAGACATGCAGCCTTCATAACCATCTTGAGAGGAACACAATCGTATGAGCATAGTCTCCGTACAAAGTCGATAAATACTTTATTTAAATAACAAACTTGTTCGACTTTATTCTAACATTGTACAGAGTAAATTCTTTCAGGTTACAGACCTGTAATGGGACTGGACCCTTTTTTTCCTCTATGGGCTATATTAACATTTTGAGCTGCCCACTGAACCCAAAGTTTTAGCTTTTACCCAGACCCATACCAGATTGAAGCTCATTATGTGGCCAAAATTTTAAGACTTACCCAACCCTAGCAAGCCCATTGCAATTTTGAGCTTGATTGCTATTTGTAAACTGAGCCTACATTTTTCACTGGTCAACGCCAAACCCCTCCTCTTCCGCCTGAGCACACCTTTGACCTGGCAGTTCCAGCCCTGGACTAAATAATGCCTGGCAAAATAAAGTAAAATGGACACAGTTTCCCATGAAATCAGAATTTCCCTCCCTGGAGCCCTTATTACTGGAAGCAGGGCATGCCAAAAGAGGGAAAAGGGGAGTTGAAATTTTAATATAACCCCTAAGTTGGCCTGTAACCTTCAATGCCGCCATAGCGACCACTGACCAATGCCTGAAGGCAAAAGCTAAAAAGATGTAAGATACAACTTTTGAAGTTCTGATGCCACCAATTCACTCAAAGTCAACTTCCGGTTATTCCAAACACATAAAAAGCACGGGTGATACCACATAGGGTCTAGAACGTGTCCAACCTATCAAAACGACACGTTCGAGTGAAATCGTACCATTAAACTAACAGAAAAATATGAAGGCGATAGCTTTTGATTTTAAGAAATATTATGACGAACAAGTGGTTTCGCGTTGATCGTACTAGCCAGTTGGTGAGTATCATGGCTTATCACGGTTTGCCAAGGGAGACAACCCTGATGGTATCGAAACTCCATGACAACTGGAAGCGGCTGATGTTAAAGAGTTAAAGCATCAGACATGTTTGAGACATAGAGGGCAAAGGGAGGGAAGCGAAATTGAGGCAGTGAAGTGGCGAGTGAGTAGGGTAAGAGATATGAAATTATGTAAAACTTTGGAACGCGCTTGTCACTAATGTAAATTCTCTGCCCCTTATCATAAGGATTCGTCAAATCGTGAGGATGATGAACTTGAGTTGTCTATCAGATGGTTGCTAGGCTATCATGAATAAGTGTCTTCAATGTTAATTCTTGTTCCCAACACAGCAACCAAATTAACCCAATAACAAACACCAGCTCATTTTCACACTGCAACCGATAGAGACCCAGCGCATCGCATTTTTTTTTGCATTGTTAAAGTTTCACCGGCTCATTTTCACGTTGCTGTCGATATACGCCGAATGAATAACACTGTTTTGTTTTTTTCCATGGTGGGAGTTTCATTTTTACGCAGTTGTCTCCCATCTCGAACGGAAATGAAAATGGCGATGTTATTGTGTGCGTGAGCTGAAATGGGTTGAAGTATTTTTCCTGTGCTCATCTACTGCTGGGTGAATAGCTAGGCAAATCGCACATGTCTTAATTAGTAACTGACTGTGTTGTTTATTCCTACATTATGTCGTCACCGTTATGAATGATAATTAATGCCGTTACAAAGACCGAGGATTTGGTAAAGCACATACATATTTTGCATCGTCTGTACAATTTTTTAGATTGTCGGTCGATTTGTCTGATAGTCTGTCCATTTGCCTGTTTATGTACTGTTCAATGGTAGATTTCAACAATTTTTTTTGTTTGTTTGATTGTCTGTCCATTTATCTGCTCATGGTAGATTCAAAGGTAGTCATCAACATAAAGTAGTCCCATCCTACTCATCATCCATCCCCTTTTTTTTTCGTTCTTCCGCTCCTAATCTTAAAGTGCTTTTGAGTGAAGCATTTTGCCATGCTCTAGGTGGGGGCACCAAAGGAAATGCGTAGGCTTTGGTCGAGCCCACTTTTGGGGAAGAGTAGATGCTAAATGAGATTGCACACGAAACGCACCTGAAAATATCGGTATATCGCATCAGGGATAGCAATTACATATCCAGCGTATCAAACCTTTAAATACAGGATGGGGTAGACACCTGTGTTGCCACTTAAAGGGATTTTCCCATACGGTAGGGTCAAATGACTTCCCCTTCGTAGTCCAGTAGAAAATGCTTGTCGCAAGTTATTGGGAATAATTGTAAAGTGTAGGTCAAAAAGGGTAGATAGAATGCTTAGTTTTCTTCTTTTTCATACTGAACCTTTATGATTGGTTTATTTTACCACCAAATCTGCTTCCACCTCGTGCATAGGGAGGTGCGAGGAAAAAAATAACTCTCGATATAGGGGAAAATCACATGACCAGAGTGGCAACACTGATATATACACGTGTAGAGAGGATGAGTACGTTGTGGAAGGTGCGGGTTGGTGTGTTCTGATTGATATGCTGATTATTCGTGCGTTGATTCGTTTATTGATACCACACTTCAATCATTCTTTCTTTCTTTCTTTCTTTCTTTCTTTCTTTCCTCCATTCTTTCATTCTGACGTTGAGTCAGTCAGTACTTGCCAATCTGGACAAAAGAGAAAGGAAATGTCTCCCTCATAATTTAGTCTTAAACCAGAAAGTCGCAGTAAGTATATAGCCATAATCGTGCTGATGCGCTGTAAAACTAACTCAAAGAAACAATGAGCAATACTATTTATAGCATAGCAGTAAATTGTGTCGAGTTTTCTGTTACTTACACAGTTCTTATTGAAACAGAAAAATAAACGCTAAGGTATTCATGCCAGCTTTCTCGTTTCGAAAGATTAGTCCTAACTTCACAGCTAGTCTAGATCTAGATTATGATCTCAAAGAAATTATATCGTTGTTTAGGTTGTGTCTTTTTTTTTGTTTGTTTGTTTTATTTGCTGTTTTCTCCATCAACACTGGCGCTAAACGGCGCTGAAGACAAGAAACATAGCGTTCCACAGCAGTAAATTAAAAAAGTGGAACAGCTCATTAGGATGTGGGATAAATCCACTTGCTATAAATTCGGAGGCAGGACATTGAGAGCCGCTGACCAGAAAAGAACCACTTGCAGTCAGTTTATGACTCAAGCAAAAAGTTTGGGCGAAATCTGTCGAGAAAGACATTCTCGAAGAGTGAAACAACCAAAAACAAAAAAGATTTATATAATGATGCTCAGGATTGGACTGATATATTTTGTTAGGCAAAAACAATAAGATTTAAATCCCATCTCGGTAAAAAATAAACCGGTAAAAATTTGTTCTCTTGCGGCTCACGTCACAGTCTGTTCACTCTGTAATTTTAAATGAACCCTTGCTAGCAAAGCAAGTAGCGAAGCGATTTCCTGTCGAACTTTTTATGCACTTCCTTTTGCACTAAACTCTTTTTGCGATCATGTCTTCTGCTGAAAAGTTTCATAATTTATACCTTCCTTTTACAGCACGAATTACGATGACATTTTTTTATCCGTACAGAACGGGTATGAAAGACAATCAATAACATTATGATACCCCATTTTCTTTCTTATCTGTGTGCTTTTATATAGTTGTTTTTTTTTCCTGGTAACAACATAGTTAACGATATTTTAGAGTTTCAGCTTCACTGAGTTGCTTTCGTTATAAGTAAATGTCTTACTTCCCTCTTGTTATTCTTTCTATCATTTTATTTCTATTCTTCTTTCCTTATTTTTCGTTTTATCTTTTTTTTTTCTTTTCTTCAAAGCTTCTTTCTTTCATATCCTCTCTGGCTGTCTCTGCCTCCCCCTCCCTCCCTCTCTCTCTCTCTCTCTCTCTCTCTCTCTCTCTCTCTCTTATTTTGTCTGTCTTCTCTCGTGCAGGGGCGAATTATGAGCTGATCAAGAGTTTGATCAAGGCGTCTTCCGAGGGGGAGATGAGGGGGATACTAGGATACACTGAAGATGACATTGTCTCTACGGATGTCTGTGGCGAAACGTATAGGTAAGCACATAGTCACATCTGAACTTCAGGAACTCGGACTTTAGAAAACCAGCTCAGATATTCAACAGTTCATAAGGAGTTATTTGAGCTCGAGAAGTTAACTTCATATATNTATATATATATATATATATATATATATATATATATATATATATATATATATATATACGAGTATATATATATATTTTTTTTTTTTTTTAAACTAGAGACCAAAGTACTATCGCTATGCAGCAAGTTGGCTAGAAAGTCGACTACGCGAGGTTCTTCTGTAATGTCCGTTATCGCAGTAATCACTTAATAAATGGATATCCTTTGTTTCCCAGGACGTACAGATAATGATATGATATACTTTCCCAAGGCACCTACAATACGATTGTGGTCGGGAATCGAATCCACGGCCTCTAGATCTTGGGTCCAACGCCGCTACCATTCGGCGCACTGTTCCACAAGCTCCATCAAGTGTGAAGTAAATCTCTACTAAAATGGATTTTCTTTCCCTAAAGCAGTTAAAAAGATATTGTCTTTGTAGCGAAACAACAATAACAATAACAAAAAATACATCGAAGGGCAACATGACCTTTATTTCTAGAAAGGATGAAGGGTGGGATGGAAAACAAGAGAAGGATGGAACGAGATCTGAAAAGAGTTTAACATGATCTTTAACACTCATTTTTTTTCCCTTTGCTTTTCTTCACGCACTCACACACCTTTAACCCCTCTGTCAGTCGAACTGCCACCTGCATACATTTATCTAGCCATCACATCATAAAAATGAAATCCTGTGGCTGGGTTTGTTTGCTATGGAAATCCAAAAGGGTAAGGAAGTGTGCAAGTCATCCGCAAAAGACCAGGAAGAATCTCTGAGAGATTTTTTTTTTCTGGCAACAGCAAGACTCGGCGGAGTGGTCTAATTTTTATTTTTTCTACATCGCAATGCAGCTTGACTCGTGATTGAAAGGTTGAGGTTATCATTATCTTATGAACGCCTTGAGAAAGCACTAAATTTTATTCACATGTAATCTGATTATCCTCTCCCTGGCTCTAGGGAGTAAAAACTATAATGAAGCATGGTTGGTCAGGGTTCCTAATAAAACCCATACACACGCACACAGACGCACGCACACACACACACACACACACACACACACACACACACACACACACACACACACACACACACACACACACACACACACACACACACACACACAGGCTGCCACATACACACTAATAATATGCATATACAAACATACACACATACATGTATACGTAGAGACTGACATAATAATGTGCACACAAGAAACAGGAGTCTCGGATGTTTAGTGTGGTCTGGCCTGTCGAGGTAATCCTACTTCTAAGTCGATTGAGCTGGCATAGGTTTTTCTTCGATACAAGACGTATAAATATCATGTTGATGAGGGTGATGATAATGATAATATTAATAATGATGATGATGATGATTACTACTACTACTACTACCACTACTACTTCTACGATTACTTTTATTATTATTACTTTTATAATGATTATCAATATGATTATTATTATTATTATTTCAGCTCACTGTTCGATGCGAAGGCGGGCATCAGCCTGAATGACAACTTTGTGAAGCTAATTAGCTGGTACGACAATGAGATGGGCTACAGTAACAGACTAGTGGAACTGATCCTGTACATGAACACTGTGGATGAATAGGGGAGGGAGAAAAGAAGTGGGAGAAGGAGGAAGAGAAAGGGAAGAAGAGGGAAGGAATGGAAGAGACAAGAAAGGAGACGGAATGAAGAAATGAACTAGAAGATTGTAGAGTTCTGCGATGAAAGAAGGGACGGAAATAGCTGGATGAAGAGGATTGTGGGTATGATGAAAAGAGTGGATGGACGACCAAGAAGAGGGAAAAGAGGAGAAGGAAGGAGGAGAGAGAAAGAAGGGGAAGACAGAGATGAAAGGAGAAGAAGAGTGAAGCACCGGAGAAGGAGGTGGGAGGTCGGAATGAGAAAGAAATTTGTGAAACAATGAACGAGACTAAGGCGGTTATGGTGACGAAAATAATGGCGGTAGGAATACAACGATAAAATTGAAGAGAGAGACGGAAAAATGAGGGGGGAAGGGTAGAAGAAGGAGGAGGTGGAGGGAAGAGGGGTGAAGAAATGGGAGGAGACGTAATGAGAGGAAAAGAACACCGTCTGGAAATAATACTGTCGTAAATCATTAAGTGTAATTTAAGGACTTACGACAATATTATTTGTGGATGGCGATGAAGGTAAGTTTGTGAAAGCATTGACAGGATGAACAGAAATAGCCGGATGAACAAGAGGTCGGTTATGAAAACAATTTGGGGGTTGGGGTGGGGGTGNGTGGAGGGGGTTGGGTTGGGATGGGGGTAGGGAGGAAGAGATTAAAGGGAGGGGAAAATGAGGAATGAGGATGAAAATCGAGACCGAAGGGATGGAAAAGAAATCACAGGAGATAGAATGAGAGGACGAGAAGGAAATTTGTGAAGCACTGAGATGCGAACAGGAGTAGACGGACGGACAGGATCTTGGATATGACCATAATGGATGGCTAAGGAAAGAGAGAATTACTCTGGAATAGACTTGCACGGGGCAATAAAAGCGGTCGACTTCACCGACATGTTCTTTAGAATAGATAAGGCATGAAAGAAGTTCCTAATAGAAATTATGAAGAAAGAATGAGATAGGGAGGCTGGCAAGGAAATATGGGTTGAAAGAGTGGTGACCGAGCAGAGCGTAGAGTATAGCTAGAGTGAAAACAGTAGAAAGAAGAAAAATTAGGAAGAAAATGCGAGTGAAAAATACCCGCAGAAAACGCCAGAGTTCCTCAGATTTTCGTTCAGACAGAGGTACAGCAGAGGACGATCAAGGTTTTCTGTAGACTCATTGACGGAAGAAGAATGTGAGAGTCCCAGCTCAGAGCAAGACCATTTTATCCGTGAGAGAAGTTAAGAGCTAAAACATGCTACTACCTTGCCCATAGTATAAATAACACGAATAGTTTTTCTTGATAGAAAAGTAAAAAGAAAAGAAAAACATTTTCAGAGTCATTTTGGTCTTGCTCTGATCTTGTGATAAATGAAGATGTTTGGTGTCTTAGCTGCTAATGTTTGAATGAGACAACGTTCTGAAAATTAAGGGGATATTTTTATATTTGTTTACCTGTGACAGTGCAGCTCACTGATTCTTCAATATCTTGATATACATAATTCATAATATGGACTACGAATACTAACTTTACAATAAAGTTCGTATATTCTTACAAATTTGAAACGATTTTTTTCACGTATTTTCCCTCAAAACAATTAAAGCGTTTTATCATTGTCGTTTTGGATCGTAATACCTTTTCTACAATCAGCGCAAATTGATTTCTTTCATGTTTCCGCTCTACAACAGAACGCTTGATTTATTCTCATATTATATAATATACACAATATTGTCTGTCATTTATGTTTTACAAGACTAACATCCCATTTTACAAATGGGCAGGCAGGCAACGCACCATCGGCGAAAGAATACCCAGCGCACCGAAAGGCATCATAGACGAATGCATTACACTCCGTGAAAAAGTTGGACGACTGGCGAATCGGGCGGATTGAAAAGATCTATCGGAGATTGTATTTCGTTGCTATACACATTCTTTTTTTTTAAAAGGGTAAAAAAATAAAGAGGACTGATGTGTATAGTTACTTTTTGTGTATTTTTCTATGAATTTAGGTGAAAACCGCATGTTTTTACGTTACGTAATTCTCAAAAAAATTTGTGACACAAATTTGGCTGAAGCGTTTTATTAATATACATATTTCGGTCTCGAAATAGCCCACTCTTACGTGATGTGGCATGAAAAAAAGAAATGAATAGACAGTCAAACGAAAACAGATTGACTGAATGAGTCCGGCAACACTTGATTGCAGTCTAGCACGTTTAACTCGAATTCTTCGGCGCCACCTTATCTCGAATGAATTTGCCAAATTTCGAGGAAACAGTATAGCACGAAACTGCGAAGTACTATAGTATACAGAAATAAATGTAAGTCTGCGAGATTTCGAGATATTTGTGTTCGATTATATTTCTTTGCTTCGGACGATCTATTTGATATGGCGTAATGACCCAAGAATGGCCCAGCCCCCTTAGAGTGTCAGGAATTCAAAGACCAAAACACTTGTTAGACTGGGGTATCTTTCTCTAAAGATCTTCTGTTGTCTCGCTCTGCGAGTAAGAGTTTCCTGTTTGAAATATAGCACTTCATACAAAGGAAGCAAATAGGTGTTACTGCATCGTTCTGCCCATGTAATGACGTTGGTCTTTAAGATGTTCAACTGTCTCTGCTGAACCTGGTGCACTGTGTGATGCACTATCAACCAGGACAGAGGCGTAACGAGGGTATATTTTTGGGGTAATCTAGCACTTACATTCAACCAGCTGTCTGACAGCGGTTAAGATTTCGCATAAGGCAAGACACTTACAACGAACTGCCTTGGTACTGGATATGCACGGGCATTATACAGTAATTGTCCAGTGCCGTAACCATTCTGCCACGTTGCTCAACAGGTTAGAAGTTAGAAACAAATGGTCATAGGAAGCTATAGCGTGGGCAATGCCACTGAACTTACAGACCTACCTTGTGGTGCCAGCCATGCACAGCTATGACATCCAAGGGCCCATTGTTATATCAAGAAGTTTTTTTTATATCAAAAGATGAAAAAGTACAGCCTGACTATTCCTTGAGTAGTGCCTTGTAATTCTTAGAGTCAACAGTCAAAAAAGTAAACTGTGGCTGAAATAATGTTACTTGGAAATGATACGGTAGAATTAAATTATATGGTCATAGAAAAACAAAAGCGCAGATCTGAACTCACAGGTCACATATGGTGCCAGCATTGGACAACTATAATATCTGAGGCCCTGGTTATTATATTATGAGGTTTGATGTTAAGAGATGACAAGCACAGGCTGACTGTTTTATTGGTAGTGCTTTGACGTTCATAATATCCGCAAACTGAATGACAAACTTGAACCTCAGCAATGCACGCTAAACAATTATGTTACCACGTAACTCTCAGTGAAATTATCTTTCTAGTACTAGACTATAATGTTGACTGCTTTCCCGTTTACTTTTTTTTTTCTGGGATTCTGAGCAACCCACCTGAACCCCACCCCTTCCGCTCCTGCCTCCAGAAGAGATGAGAACAGTACAGAGACCCCCGCCTGAAAAATCCTATCCTCCCTCAGAGCCCGCTGAAGCCAAAAGGCAAATTTTGACAATATATATAATACTTGTCAGTGTTTAAGAACCCGATCACTACTTTCAAATCCGTCTTAGAACCCGGTCGTCAATAGTCTTCAGACAGGGTTTGACCGATGGATTTCACTTCTTGCACCTATCCTTTTCCTTGTACACCCTTTTTCCACCGCATCCTGGCCCTGAAAGTTACAAAAAAAAATATCAAACTTCTCATATCCTTCCGCCGTCACATGTTCAAAACACCTCCTAACAACCTGCAACCACTCCTGTCTCGTAGAGAGATAGTGCGCGACCGGGGAACAAGCTCGTTAAACTGCAATCACTTTCCTCAGACTGGGTGTTCTTCTCATTATCAGGGGCAGGTTTTTGCTTTGGCACGCGCAGACGTCACTGTCGGCCATCATATATCTTCTTCGCTTGGGTCACCGTGTTAGCGACAGGTGGCGCTGTGCCCTAAATTCGTTCGTGAGCGCACCTCAGGCGATATCGATAGCTAGTATTCTTGATACTGGCTTTCAGCACGAGTACTCAGTACTCACTTTCTGAAAATGAATTAGTCGATATTGTGTCGTGGTTACCTTTTTAATTTTGCAAGTTCCGTTCATTCTAGTCTAGACGCAAAGTTTTGCTGAGTCTGAATGAACCTTATGCATCATTTGTGGGTGTGCATCAAGTAATAAGTGAGAAAGTCAAAAGGGTAGTGGTCGTAGCGTCAAGCAAGAAGGTAAAAAAAGAACAGAAAAATGTGCAAATAAAAGGGACTAGAAAATGCACGAAATCACGTATTTTTGGGGGCGTGCAGCGAGATTCTTGCAAATATGGACAAAAGGAGCTGTAACTTCGTTGTAGTTTGTAGTTTGTAGCTTCGCACCTGCCAATTATGACGTGATATGACACTAGTTATGCATAACAATCACTGACTTCTATCTGTGTTAAACATGGTTTAGACTATTGGTAAAAACCTGAGTGTTAACTCTAGAGGCATCCAACCGAATGGGACTGTGTTTCGAATAACCCGGAAACCCCTTATTTTGGCGTTCATCTCGGAAGCTTTCACTAATTCTGGAATTATTGTGGTATCACTCAGGGGCGTAACGTCCATGTAATCTATGAAACTGAGATAACCAAAGTATCATCTATTTGTCTAATACAAGTTAATTAATCTTCATGTTTTCTGAACCGTTCAAACATCACCTCCGTCCTATTTCAACTATGAGCCATTTACGATTTTTGTCAAAGATAGAAAGTTTTCTGCGCTGATTATCTGAAAGCCTATACACCGTCTCACAGATTCAGCGTCCCCATAACCACAGGGCAATGCATTCAAAGGCAATGTTGAGAGGAAAACTTTCAAAAAAGGTAGCAAATAATCAGAGAAAAATTTGTTTACTCGCTATTCATAAGCCTTTTTGTCTTTCTTTTTACACAAGTTTCCTCTTGCACGACTTCCGGGGTGTTTTTTCTTTACTTTCGGTGATGAGAGGTTTATAGTTTAGACCGTACTAGGGTTGCCAGATTTGGCTCTTTTTGCGCCAAACCTGTTTTTTTTAAATTATACTTAGGTATTATTTTAAATTAATTTTATTGTCTAAATCTTGCTCTTTCTCTTCCCACCCCCACCAACAAACAAACAAACAAACAAACAAACAAACAAACAAACAAACAAACAAACAAACAAATAACGATAGGATTTAAGTGCTAGATCACAAAAACAAAACAACAAACAAAAAAAAATAAGCGTTGCTACGCCCCGGTTGTCACATTATCAATAGAGAGTATTGACGATACTGGTGGGGTTAATACGTATTTAGCACATATTCGACAGTATCGACTGCGGCAAAGCATGAAGAGATCCAGTCTGCTGAAACATGGCGGCAATTTGCGACTTCGACACGGGTCATTTCTCTACCGATCTGGAAACAGATGGTTGATAAGAATAGAGTGCGTTGAATATGTTCGTACTATCATAATTATCATCTGATGTTTGCTTCACTTCCGGTATCTTGATCATCCCATGATGCTATATATAGATAAACCCGGATGTAAAGAGACCTGTAGCAGCCAGTGAAAGCGAACTTTAGAAATGATAGCAATCAGTCACATTCTTCGGTAGACGTCAATACTTTGTTTTGACCGTGAGTGCCTCACGGATTTTCTTTTTCTGTTCCCTGTCTTTATGGATGGCACTTCGCAATTAGTTTTTAAGGCTTGATTTTGCTTTTTTTTTTCCCGAGTAATTAATGTTAGTTTCTTTGCTGTTGATAGTCTTCAGGTTACAACCCTCGTTTGTCCACGTAGATTTCTACTTTGAGTGAGGGTGGGGAAGGGGGAAGGGAGGGGTTGGAGGTTACCTCTTAAAAAGGCCAAAAAAAAAACAACCAAAAAAAAGTTTAACTTGTTCGTATGTCCTATCTTTAAAGCCTTGGCTGGTTGAGTCCGAGGGATAAAGCATCAAATTTCAAGCCCTGTCTCCTAACGATCTCGAGACTGCTGTTGTATACATCACATTCCTAACAACTTAACCAAAATACTGTTAGGAAATCCAGAAAAATCCACACAAGATATTGTGAAAGAGACATGGTGATATCTGCGAACAAACATTCTATCCTAATGACAGCTTTACTAAGATCAGCACCAATAAGCGAGAAAAAAATGCACCATTCAGTATTTTAATGAACCGTTTTGCATAGAAACTCGAGTGAACTAGAAAGCTCGTAGAATGATGATGAGGTATGCACCATGTTTTACAACTTTAGGGAAAGGGTAGGCCTAGTATAAGTGTCACCCAAGGTGCCTAAATTTGCCATAAAGTTTGCGCATCTTTTTTCACTTTTAATTTTCGAGTTTTCCCTTTTTTTTTCGTGGGTCAGTACGTAGCTTCTGGTTGTCAGGAAGTACAAGAAAAAATAGGTAGACTAGATCGTCATCGTTTTTAATTTGGGGGTAAAGTATGCTTTGATTTTAGGATGTGAAACAACAAAGACATAGAGAACTTTCAACATTCAAATTGTCACCATGTATAAGAATTATCATCTCTGTTTTTCGTTGTTGTTTTATTCTCTAATTGTTGATTTCATACCAAATGACCGTCAGACGGAAGCCAGGAACCACAAAATATATTGGGTTGTCCAAAAGAATGTTTAAAATATTGACTTAGGTCTGCTTCAAAGTCTAGAATAACTTCAACAAAATAATATTAAAAAGAGAAAGGGACATAGATCAAAACAACGAAATTGTGACACGTCCTTCTCTAGTCCTGTTTGTGTGGCCTTCAAATTTCTTACACAGTTTGGTAATGCAATGATCGTCTTTCGGGCGCCAAATTACAGAAATTTTTTTTTCATCGATTTTCGTATTTCCATATGCTGCCGAGGTATACTTTTTTAATGGTGGCCGTGGCGTTCATTTGCAGAGCAGATAGGAGCGAGATCGGCTCTCTGTCTCTAGTCACTATCAAGTAGATCACAATTATGATTGTAACCTACCGTTGCTCATAGATTCTGGTAATCCCATCAGTAGAACAAGAAGTTAATCTTGTGATATACAAATGATGCAAATCTCATTGACCTAGATCTAGGTGCAGTACTTTTTCCCCGGCAAAACACTATAAGATCACATGTTTAAAAATGACACGCCCATGTCAATGTGTTAGGCTGCGCACCAAGGATGCTACTCTTAGACAGATGTATTAAAGTTTCCATATGGGACAAAACCCTAGCGCCTATCTAGATATCTGACATTTGCAGCTCTAGCAGACATATATCTATTTGCTAAGATGTGCTAAATTTCATGTGTATCACTTTTTAATTATTCAAGATATTAAATTACCACATTAAAAGACTTGTTTTTGGACCACCAGATACTTATCCATTGTGTGGTCAGGATTAGAGGACGCTTGAACATGTCACCTGTGATGCTTCAACGAGTCCTTACTGTGGTTACGGAATAGGTACAGTTATATCTTGTATTCAAGAGCGGATCTAGAAAAAAAAATCAAGGAGGTGGGTGGAGAGGGGGGAAGGGGTTCTCTTAGTCCTGTAGGGCCTGTCCATTATTGGTCTGCAGTGTCCAAAATGGAATAACACTACTATCGGGTGGGGATAGGGGTGAAGGGAGGGTCGGGGTTCACGCACGAGCACACGTGTGACCCTCCACACATATACAATGGATACCCCGCCAATAGAGTTCCCCCCTTCGACTTCATCCACTGCCCCTTTTAGTTATTTCACAGCAGAACGTCTGTGCTCTCTCTCAGTGCGACTGCCTGTCTTCTTTAACAACAGCTCTGTCCCCATTATATTATGCCCCTCATCCACAAAAAAATAAGACATACACGCCGTTGTTATGCCAAGGCACTCATTCTTTCCGTACGCTACATAAGTTTCGAGTCATGAGGACGTTGCATCTAGCATTAAAACGTGATAAAAATCATACGTAACAAATAAAACGATTGGCAGAATGTAAATTCTAGATACTGAGTAGAATCTTACAATCATGGTGTCGCAAATCTTCGAACCAAACGCGGCCTGGTGTAGACAAAGCAGCCTAAAATAGGGGACGTAACTGATGAATAACCGACGTCAGTTTGTTTGTCAGAATTACCTCCCTGTGCTTTTGGGCGAGCGTTTGATTTTTTTCGGCGGTATGTGCTATGCGATACTCTGGTTTACTTCTTAGACGTTCTTGCAGCTGTCGAAATGACATTTCGTCACGCTCATAAGATAATTGCCTAAGTCATTTTTTTGCCATATTGAGCAAAGAAGAAAAAAACTGTTTTGATTACTGAACATTTGAATTCTAAAAAATTAATGCCTAAGTGTTATTCAGCAGTCAAGCAGTTTAAACTGCAGTTAGTAAATATCACCCATAACTCAGTGATGCCACTGACTGAGATCCCTGCACCAATGGTAACAGCTTCTTTAGCAAAAGAAAAATGACTTAGGCAATTATCTTATGAGCGTGACGATTTGGTAGAGTTTCACAAAGGCGTGGTTTACACAGGGGATCATTTTCTTTAAATGACCATTGCGTTCAGAGATGCCCCAATATCGAGATTAATTAGGAAATATATGTACCAAATATGTCGCTTTTTATCAAAATGTAAACAATTCACATCATATTTCGAGTTGTTCTGTCCCACTAAATACTAAACACTTTGATGACAAAACATTTTTTCACATGGTAGTAGCCAGAAATTTTATCATAGGATAGATTTTCTTGAGAGGTCGCCAGGCAAATATCACAAGACACGATCAGCCGTCTGTCTTTCTCTAATGGTTACACGTACACGCCCAAATCATTTTGCTGTATATTACTATGGACTGTCTACAGCCGTCACTCCAGTTCTAATCTTTGTTGGCTATTCCCATTCACCGATAATGGAGATAAGCATCTGATGTAATAAAAAAAATACATTACTTTTTATTACCCCATGACAAGTGAAGTTTTTTGCTGTGTCTGCTCGTTTGATCCACCCCCATGAAAAACCAGTTGAGGCCTCAAACTATTTCATGAAAAAAAGGGGGTTAGCTTACAGGTAGCTCATATTTTTTAAAACCTCTGACCCGAAATAATGCAACATTAATTTAATCTAAACTGGCCTTTTAAAGTGACAAATGCATTAGAACAATCCACAGCTAAGGTCACTGGGCCCCTGAGAAGCAGAAAAAGGGGATGTGATAAATAGATCACCCTTACAGCAACATGTGTGATCTAAACTCTTAATACCTGGGCATTGTCTTCAGATTTATATGTGGATTGTTATGAACAGTAAATATGTAGAGTCGCTATGAAAATTTGCTGAATATTGACAATGCATCTGGTAACTACACGTATACATGCATAGTGTAATACGTACGTTACTAGTTGTTAACATAACATGTCTCTCCTTATAACTAACGTCAGGAAAGCAGTGGTGACGTGTTATCCATCCATCCATCCATCCATCCATCCATCCATCCATCCATCCATCCATCCATCCATTTCTCTCTCCATCCATCCATTCCTCTCTCCATCCATCCATCCATCCATCTATCCATCCATCCATTCATCCATCCTCTTCCTTCCACCAACCCCACAAACCATCCTCCCTATCTATTTTAGACAATGAAGCTCTCCAGAGGCAAAGAGGATCCACAGAAAGACCTAGCCTCACGTGAACCTCTACCACGAGGTCAATCCCCACAGCCTCCAGCAAGGCAAAGACCAGTGACGCTCACAGCTTCTAAACAGCGACCAGTTTCCAGCTCCAAGAAGACATCGGACAGCACGCCTTCCTTCACGCAGAGAAGGAGAAGGCAGAGGCTGGCATGGGATGTATCCCGAATGAAAAGAAGGGATTGGAACCTTTACCAGTACATGACACTTTTCAGTGCACAGGGCAAACAGGTTGGGACTGGAATGAGAAGTTGGACTGGACTGGTTAGGCTGATTTGTTTGAGTGACTTAATGGCCTAATGACTCGCTGAATATCTGAATATCTGTGATGTTCTAGATGGCTGGCGGACTGCCTGATATGAAAATGAGTGACAGCTGGCTATGTGCTGGCTGGCTGGCCAGCTGGCTGGCTGGCTAGCTGGCTGGCTAGTTGGCTACTTTGTTTGAATGACATCATGGCTCATTGAATTGCCGGATATCAATAAGATGGTTAGCTGATAGTGATAGCTATATCAATTTGTCTTAATAGAAAATAAATATGTTCGAGCGTTTTAAGTGAGAGATAAGCTGACTGACCGACAAGACAGCTGGTTGTTATGATAAAAAGTGACATGTAGCTGGCTGGCTGGTTGGCTGGCTGGTTGGCTGGTTGGCTTGTTGGCTGGCTATGGATAAGTTGATGAATTTATCTAATGGATAAAGTGACTGACATAATATGGCTAAATAATAAACTCACAGCTGACCGGTTAGCTGACAGAATAGCTACTTGGTTGCACGAAGTGCTGACCGGCTCGCTCGCTAACTAACCGATTAGCTAGCTAGCTGGCTGGCTGCATGACTGGCAGTCTGGCAAGTTTTTCTCCCTCTTCCAGCCATTTATAGCTCTTTTTAGTGGGATGGGGTGGGGTGGGACGGAAGGGGTTGAGGGAAAATTAGGCGGGAGGGATGGGAATCGAACCCACGACCTTTTGATCTGGAATCCATGGCTGTTACCATTCGGCCAAGTTGCTCTAATATAAACTAATTCTAGAGGAGCCCATAGGTTTCACACTTCAGAAACGTTCATAGATCCAGCAGTGATGAAAATTCTTGTTTTACCAAACACTTATAAAAACTCAGCCTAGTACAACCGATGACGCAATCTGAAAATGTGCTTCTTTCGCAAACTGAACAAATGAGTTATGACGTCATGTGTCTGAAATCACACATGACGGATTATTCAGCCATTCGCACTGAGACCTTTCTTCAGAGAGAATGATCATTTTCAGGTCATACTTAGACTATATATTCACTTATTTTGCCAGCTAAAGGAATTTTGGCAGATTCTCGGTACTCTGCTAAGGTATGCTTGATTTAGACTTAGGAACAGGGTTAGGGGTAGGACAAAGTTTAGGATTAGGAAGAAATAGCTTTATTCGGAGGATCGATTCAGTGACCCTGTCCCTAGTCTAGACTAGATGGATTTAACCCTTGTAATGTGGTGATAGAATTTATCCTACTGTCCGCTCGCTTCGCTTGAGTGTGCAGTAGAATCTATACGCATCTCCTTGCCGACTTCTGAGGACGCGGTGGAATTTTGCACCGACCGGCAGACAAAACGCGCGACGGTCATTATCCGTAAACAATGACCACGTAGCCAGTGGGAGGCTGGGCCCGGGGAGCCTCGCGCTACGAGAGCCAACACACAAGCATATCTTGGGAGAGTCGCAGAACAATGGCGGGTTTTGAAGATAAACGTTGTCAATAATTTTGGAACATTAGATATAGAGCAAATGTATTTCAGTTTCACTCCGGAAATGATACTATGTGCGTTTGGTTTTGATGCATGCATTACGCAGATGGCATCATTTGTAGTTATTCGTAATGAGGGATTCCAAATGAGACTTAAATCTGATGCTCCTGTCTCGACGGACATCAGGGCCAGGGACTCGTCTCGACCGATGCTCGCTCCCGCCTCTATTGGGGGGGGGGGGGGGGAGGGAGGGTTTATAAGCAGGCTTGAATTCATGTTAAAGGTGTAAGTTTCATTCTGAATTTCTTCTCCAGGATATTACTGGAATTTTATTTGACGAAGAGCATTATCAATACCGTTGTAACATATATCTATACGTTTATTTGTTTCAGTAAGGGTTTTACGGCGTGTCAGCACGATTGCAAAACTAAACTAGATCTACTGGGTAGAATTTTCCTTTCAAGTTTACCTGGACAGCGACCCCGAGGCCTACTCTCTTACGACTTTAAGCCACTGAAAGAAGTTTTAACGTGAACACTTTGCACGCGGGACCTTTTGGCTTTTCATCATTATCTGCTAAGATTCTCTTTCCCTGAAAACCAAAGTGTGACTTCCTTAACAGTATTTCAGTTTCACTTGGGAAGTGGCACTATGTGTGTTTTGGCGTTCACGCATCCACAATTCAGGTAGCAGCATAACATTTATTCATTAGGGAAGAATTCCAAATAAGACTCACAGCTGATGCTCGTGTCTCGAAGGAAATAATAATAATAATAATAATAATAATACGGTTTTGTAAGTCTCGTTTCCAGGCTGATGCCCACTGACGAGACTGCCAACTATGATTACCCCAGCTGGCCATGTCACTCAAGGAGTGTCTTAACTCCCTGGAGAGTATACAGTGCCGCTGCCATTTACAGGCGCTAATCTCTAGCATTCTGACAATATCTTTCACCGCTTATAACCAGGTACCCATTTTACAGAGGGGTGGACTGAGGAAAATGTAATGCTTTCCCAAGTCACTTACAATACTACCGCGATCGGGAATCGAACTCACGACCTTTCTATATTGAGTCCAACGCCGCAGTTATCCCGCCACGCTGCTCTTAGGGCTAAAGGGTAGCCTCGACTGGTGCTCCTATCTCAATGGGCATTAGGGTTAAGGTTAAGGGTTGAGGTAGGGGAAGGGTTGTATGTATAGGTGGGCACGAGTTCCGGTTAGGAGTGTGAGTCATTCGGAATTCCTCCCCAAAGGTATTTCAGCCTTACTCCAAAGTGGCACTACCTGTGTTTGGCCCTGATGCATCCACTAAGCAGATGGCAACATATCAATATCCGTTATTCGTAGTTTCAACCATTAGTATAGTCGTACTAAGACTGTCGAAGACTGCCTGGGAGTGGCTGTGGTACACTGTGTACGCTTTTGTTGATTTCAGAAGCAGCCCATGCAAGACTTAGACACCGAACGGAGGCGAACGGTTAAATAAAAACATTTGGCAATCGACATGGACACCCGGTTGACGGAAAACTGGCTAGATGTTGTCCTCTCTCCCAAAGTGTGTTTTTGTGGAAGGCATGCCAAAGAAGACTCACATCACTAACCAGAACTTATGCCTACTTATAGACTCCAAACCTTACCACTAACCTTACCCTTAACCCGAACCCTACCCTTAACCCTAACCCTACCCCTAACCCGACCCTTAACCCTAACCCTACCTCTAACCTTCCCCCTAACCCTAACCCTACCCCTAACCCGATCCTTAACCGTAACCCTATAGTCCATCGAGACAGGAGCATCAGGCGAGAAGAGTCCCTAGTACTAATATCCATCGACAGAGTACCGGTAGTATTAGATAGGAGTCTCATTCGGAATTCCTCCCGTTTTTGTTAGTAGGAATTTTGGTTAGAGGTAGACATACAATATAGGGTTGGGGGAAGAGATGGGGGAGGGGGGGGGAGAGGCAGAATCCTGGAATTCTACCAAGATGTGCTTGGGTTAGGATTTAAGGGTGGGGTTTAGATATGAAGAGTTTTGATGATAGAAAAGTGAAAAAAAAATCGGGAGGATTTCGATTGAGACTCACACCTGCTGCTCCTTTCTTGACCGGCTGAGGGGCTCGCCTCGACTTATGCGTCTGTCTAGATGAACATTTGGGTTAGGATTAGTGGTAGGGTTAGAGCTGTATTTTCAAGCGTGAGTTCTGCTTAAGAGTTTGACTATCATTTGGGATTCCTTCCGAAAACTTTGGTTGGAGGAATCCCTTGACATTATCTAGCGACTCTTCAAGTGTTGCTTCCTTTCTTTAACCAGCTGCTTGGCCTGGAGTCTCTTTATTTTCTTCACGCCTAATCTTGCTCGCGGGGAAAGGGGTGGGTTTGGGGGGAACGAGAAGAACAAATCTAAAACTCATATTAGAGTTAATATTATAAGCTTCTTCGTCTGAGCGTAATAGGGAGTTATTCTCTCATGTTTTTCAATATTTATTTTAAACAGTATACATACTTGAACCTGAAGGGCGCTGACAGTGATAGCAGTCTGGTCGAGGACGCATCTTTTCCCCAGACGATGGAAGTATCAAATCCTACAAGAGGTCAGGATGATACTGTCACTGGCAGGGGCGGAAGAGTGCGTCAGAGGAGTGGGATCCCTGTCAGATCACCTTCAAGAACACCCCCTAACGACAAACTTCAAAACCTGCGCACGAGAGATTCCATGCCTAGCCATTCCCAGGATTTCCGCCATTCTGAAGTCCCAACAAAGCCCCCAAGCACTGGGCGAACCGCGCTTCCCTCTGCTGCAGGTAGATTTGGAGGGTCTCCTAACGATAGACATGATCCAAACCCTCTTACACAAGGCAGCAGGGTCAGATTTTCTTCCTTCAACGAAAAGGCCAGTCCAGTCACACAAAACACGACAAAAGCATCGTCACAAAGGTCCACAACATCACACGGCCGTCAGCAGCAGATGCAAAGCGGTAGGCGACGAGCAGCCAGCTTCCCGCAGAATTTTGACAAGGCTGCCGAAGACAAGAGGCCGCCGTCGCATTTCCCTGGCGAGCCTCGCTATATTGGAGAGCCCTTAACGATGGGTCAAGATGCATTGTACGAAAATGGACCAGATCAAGACGTTCAGCGATTTGCGAATCTTCCAGAACCATGTGCTGCAGATGCTGTGCACGGCGGTCCTCCCCCAAAAGGGTCTAGTTCCACAGCCCAGCGACTCTTTGAAGAAAAGGATAACCTGTGGAAGATCGATCCAGTTCTGGAAGAAGAACCTGATGAATCTAAAGTTGAGAAGAACACCACCGCCCTTCGTAAAGCGTTTTCTTTAGTGAAGCGACACCCACCACCTCAGCAAGTCACGCTGCGCACGGCGCAGAGAGCCAGTAGCAGGCTCCAGAAAAAGGCTGCTGCTCTCACGAACAGTGACAAACCTGTGGCACCTGCTGCTGCAGATAAGGCTACCGCTGAACTCAAACCCCAAAAGCCCATAGCTAAGCCAGGGTCAGAACAAGAGGCACAGACCCCAGCAAAATCCACGGGGAAATTGCACGCCCGTAAGAGGGAATCTCCAAAGTCCACTGTTACAAGCAAGTACAGAGATGAGACTAAGAAGACAGACGCACCACGCCGTCAAAGAGTAAAAGAGCCGAAACCCCGTCCTGCTCCTCGTAAGGTTGATGTGCTCAAGAATGACACCATTATGCCATTGGGCTCTGAGCCGAAAGATTCAGCAAACACGCCACATGCAAAACCTCATGATGCAACAGGGAAGCAAACTGATGACACTGCAGAGACACACCAAGCACTGGTAGGCGCCCGACCATTCAGTACAGCCAGCCCAGAGAAAGCCGTCACACAGAAAGAATCCGAAACTTCCCCCACAATCAGAATTTCCACAAGGCTGAAGCAAGGAACTGTAGCAGTCAGTGAGCGCCATGATGTAGAAAAACATTCACCATCTTCTTCAGATCTACAGTGTGTGGTGAAAATGAAAGATTATTTCCCAGACGTCAAGGCAGACTTTACTAGTGATTCTTACGAATTCGACATTACACTATTAGAGAATCAGTCTGACAGCATAACGATCAAACCTCTACGGCCAGCACTTGCAAAGACAGCACCTGTAAAGAGGCCAGTGACGAGAATGAAGCGTAGCTCAGTGTCACCGCGTGAGAGATCTCCGCAGCCTCCAACCAGACAAAGGTGGACCAAAAACTCCCAACTTCTCAAGAAAACTCTTCGAGGGAAGCCTATGCCCAAACCTGTACCGCAGAGGAAAACTGACAGGCCGAAGTCAACTAAAAACACTGTACCGTTTTGGATGAAGAACGCGGACCGCAAGTCGCCGTCTCGGGTTCACTTCAAAGCTTTGCCTATCGCCACCAGAGGTACTAGGAATTCTTCTCCGTCATCACTTCCTTTTTCTCGGTCCAGTCAATCACCTTTGTCTTCCCCAGAAAATCTCGGCAGTAAGTCCCCAGACCTACGTAGCAAGGTCAAGCCCTCCTTTCCGGCTCAACAACGCAAAGCCGAAATCTCTCCTACCAGAGTTCAGTCCGGCCACCGATCTAGATCACCTATCAAGCGACCATTTCCGCAGCGCCCATGTAAGAACCCGCGTGATAGCGAAGTCTCTGATACAAGTGCTAGCACAGGATTGCCTAATCTGAAGCCCCGGCGGCAGGAAAAAACGGCACCGAAAAAGCTGTCAAAGTGCGATAAACAGGGGGAGAAAATGCATGCGAGGCGGAAGATGGAGGGCAGAAAAGGTGTGATCATAATGAAGGAGAAAGGCACACAGTCTCCAGAGCATAGACCTACAGTGGTCAGCCGTACCAGGGAAACATCCACCCAATCCCCAGACTGGGATAAGGTAAAACACCATTTTCTCACAGGCATATACCCTGATGCCGTTCTGATAGACAGAGAAGACAGGAAACACAGGTCTGCAAGTAGAGGAAGAAGCAGAAGGTCACATTCTCCTGTGTCTGCTGAGACAGAAAGGCGAGGGAACCGAAGACGCAACCTGTCGCATGATAGTAAAGACAGGAAACAATCCTTGGTATGGGACTCCAAACCCATAGACAGACGTTCATCGAGCTCAAAAGCTGCGCACGGCCGCCGCTCGAGGAGAGCTTCATATCACGAGAAGGAGAAACGATCAGAACGCAGGCGGACACGATTTTCAGATTTCAGTTCTAGCGATGAAAGTGACAGTGATGATTTCAGTGATGATTTCAGTGACGTGAACTACAGGCGACCTCGAGGAAGAAGGTCACGTTATCAAGACGAGTATTTTTTCTCTGACAGTGAAGATTATTCATGGGAAACGGGATCTGAAGCTTTAAGCGATACTGATGAGAAAGACGAACTTCGACCAAGACGAAAACCACGGACACATGAAAAGGAGGAAGTGCCTGTCAAATGGAATAGAAGTGAATCCAATGTGGCTATTCATTCTTCTAAGCGTATGTCCCAGAAACAAAATAGATTGTCCCATGAGGATTCCAGACCAGGTATCCCGGACCGGAACACGAAGAAACGAGGGGTTAGGAGAGCTCTTGCTTCAAGCTCTGACGAAGGTGGTGGGCATACTTTGCGATGTCCTGAACCTGACAGATATGGTGACGTAGACGCAGTGAGGTCGCCCAGAGAACTTCCACTGACTCCGGACTTACAGAGACCGACCCGAAGCGATCAGTCTCCAGATGGTCATCGTGAATATGACTGGTCAAAGATTGACCTTGAGCCATCTCCTCCCTGCTCTCCGCCTGCTGTTTTATCCGATATTTCCGCAGACAGCGAAGTGCCGGTCCTTGTTGACGCGCAGACCAATGAGAAAATGGAGAAGGAGATGGAAGAAGTTCTTTTTCAGCTGTATAGATCGGCGCACAAGATTGCGCTTCGCCTGTCAGCTTTGCAAGTGGACGTCAAGCGTTTGCGAACTGGTCTCGACACACTTCCGCCACCGACGCCACAAAAGGAGGCGGAGCCAAAGTGGGAGGGAACTCTTTTCGACTATCTGATGCTTTTGGGTTTTATGACCTTTCAGCTTGTCATTCAGTATGTGCTTGTGAAAACATAGGTGCCACTTTTGAAATGTGCAGAAGAATATGATAGGCATCACTTCATTTAATTCATCACTTGACCGAAGTTTCAGGAGGCATCTTACAGACTGGAGGTAGTCTAATTGGGCACCCCCTCATATATAAATATAGGTAGCTGAATGAACCCACAGATATGTTTTTTGCTTTCCTGTAGCCAGAGATAAAGAGGAAGATGAAGAACGCGAAGAGGAGGAAGAAAAGGAGTCACTGTTCACGCCTAGCGGCCAAAAAGCAGTATAAAATAAAGGGGGTTTCGGGGGTGGAGGGGAGAGGTAGCCTACACACTACACAGTGTCTCGTAATATTGTTATCATACCTCTAAGCAAGCGGGAAGGACGATCAATTTTTATTCCTGATGAACGGACAGGGTTATAGCATAATATTGCTGCGTGACTGTCAGTGACAGGGTTCTCCATAAATGAGGGAACGGGAAGTCATGATTTCTTCCATCGTTTGAGGGTTTTTTTAATACACACTGATCACGTAAACTTACAGACTATCAATAGGACGACCAATATGCCCCAGTTGCAAGCTTACTCCTCTGCTATTTCTATTACCAAGAGCTTTATTGTTTTCTTTTACAAACATTGAGGAAGAAACAGGTGTAATTAAATGAGGACCAAATAAAAGTGATTGTAAATGGCTTCCTGTTTGCTGTGATAATTCAAATGGTAAAAGTGTATTAATTTTCAAATGTCTGGTCTTTAAATACTGTACATGCAGTTTGTATTTGTACCATCATATTTGCCGCGTGATATGAGGCTCATAGTTTGTGATACGCTTTTCAAGTATAAGCCATAGGAAACATTGTTTACCTCGGTGTACTTGGAGAACCCAACCCTCCCTGCGATGAAGGACCACCTGTGATGTAGGGACAATTTTCTGATTTCCCTTCAGTGTCCCCACATCACAGGCTTTACTGTATATGAATTTTAAAATAAATTTCAAAACATACAGTGAAGCTACTTTAGACACACATTTTGGGTTTTTTTTTTTTAGCTCAGCCTCTCACTACTGCTCAGGAGCTTAGTTGCCATAATGTGAGTTGGCAGTTGGCCAGAGCAAGATTTAACTTGTTCAGCATTTTTTTTTCTGAGGTTAGAATGAGGAGTGTGAAATTGTGAAATGGTGATGTCTTTACTGACGCAAGAAATGTAAAGCTGTAGTGGCGAGTTCATTCCAATATTTACCCTCGATCCTAAATGCCAATTTGGGGACATTTTCGGGATGAAGGGTAAGTTAACCACGACTGATACCATTTTTAAGGGAAGCCACTACCCTTATTCAGAGACTGTAATGCACATGACTTGGTGTGCAACTTATCTCCATGAGTACACTGGATTTCTATACATAATTGCATGCATACCAAAGTGCTGAATGGTGCATTCTTCTCCCTCAAGGGTGATGATCTTAGAGCAAGTGTTATTAGCTATGACAACAGTTGTTCGACACCAGATTTCACCCACATATCTTAGACACCTTTATGCGTGATCCTTTGAAGGCTTTTTTAAAATGTTTGTCTTGACGCAGAATTATCCGAAACTATAAACACTCTTTGATGTTAAATGAAACAACTATTTATCTAGACAGGAACTCGGGAAGTGTAAAAGGAGATGATTTTGCACTCATATTATTATTATTATTTTGTTTCTGCCCTTTACCATTGGTTACCGGATTAAAGCTTTTAACTTCTGAATTTGGACTAAAGTAGCTTTGTGAATGGTATGTATGAGGAGCATGAGAAGGAGATTAAGAGATGGGGAGAGAGAGACATAGAGACAGAGACGGACACAGAGAGAGAGAGAGAGAGAGAGAGAGAGAGAGAGAGAGCAACTGACAGATGACAGATAATGGAGGAGAATGCGGATCTGGTGGAACAGGTCTTAAAGGAGATGACCATTTCGGCAAGGGGAGAGGGGCATGGAAAAGATCAAGAGAAGGACGAGGAAGGAATGAAGAAGAATATAATAAGTAATAAGTGATAAAACAGAACAAGAAGGAGAGAAAGAAACAGGATAAGAAACATGGGACGACGGTGAACAAGGGAATAGAGAACGTTGAAGAAATGAAAAAAAAATGAGAAACAGAAAAAGCGTGAGGTTAGACGAGGGATACGATGATGACGAGATGAAGGAAAAAAGAGTAGAGACTAGGCCTACGGGAAAGACAAGACGGAAGAAATGGCAAGGACAAGAAGGAAAAGGAAGACAAGTCTCTAGTAAATAAATAAAAAAAGATGAAAGTAAGATGACGAAAGGAAATATGAGGATGAGGAAGGGATGAGGAGAAAGAGAGGAGGGGAAGAGACGAGAAGGAGACAGACTAGGGATAGATGGAAGAGTAGAAGAAGTGGGGGAAAACAGAGAACATGAGGGAAGAGGACACAGTAGAAACGGCGCAATTGAAAAAAAACAAAACAAAACACACAACCAGTAACACAAAACAAGCATCCATCCATCCCATCCATCCTTCCATCCATCTTCCATCCACCTGTCCCACCGTCCTTCCATCCATCCATTCGTCTTTTTATCTGTCTGTAGGAGACCCTGAAAATGGATACCTGAGCAAGCCAAGATATTATGTAGAGAAAGGGTTAAATTTAAAAGCAGAGTGAAAGCTTTTCATTTTTTTTAAAGATCATCAAATCATGAAAATTATAATACACTGTGCAACCCAGTGAGACATCGACCCCCTAAATCTGTTCATCCACCTTTATCCCCTCTCCCCCTCCGAGTCCTTGCTGTTCCCGTGTAAATGTTCACAAAATTTCTGCTCCAGGGGGGATTAACCAAGGTTGATACTTTTTAACCTGCACGTTGATAAAATACTCAATATATCGAGTCATCAACGTCAAAGAAAGAAGCAGAAAAAGAATTAAACTGAGCTGCACTCTGCGCAATATACGTATTTTTCACTTTGCACCGTTTACAACTTGTCACCCATCCTAAACGTTCCAATCAAGCATCAGACGTGAGTTAGTCACAGTACTGCGTACTATGACCTAACAAAGTGAACTGTGATCACTCGCCAGCCAATCGAATCACGGTCTTCGGTCTACTACTATAAAATGTTGAGAAAAGTCTTGAACACTCCATTTGTCTTGAAAAGTTGAAGACAGGCGATACTTTCAGATTTGATTGTTTTTCGAAGCAGTTATTATCAAGCTCAAGAATGAAACCGTTTGGGTCGAGTCAAATGTGAAGATGCCGAAAGCCTACATTTATTTGGTGAGTATTCTTGTCTTAATAATTATGGTTCTTTAGTTTGAGCAGCTGATGAGGGTATGTTGAGAGTGTGAAAGCGTTCCTACATGTTTTGCATGTAGGCAAATCTAATCCAGCAATTTCCCAATGCGTCTCGAACAACACATCATTAGATTTAGAGCTAGGGCCAGCCTTCCTTAACCCAATCCCAAATGCAAATCTATACGGGGTCCCTAAACCAATGACTGGGTTTGTTGATTTTCATATCAGTCATTAGACTGAGGGAGTGAAAGTGAAATGACCATCGTCATAAGTGTGGCCGCGCGGTTTGTGAGTCGTATTCTGATTCACAAACTGAGGA
>JAWQUT010000458.1:194819-207899 GCA_033807755.1 Ellobium chinense
TAGTATGGAATAAATGATATGTTCTCTTCTAAAACATAAGCCATGTTTAGCTGGACTATCTGTAATAAAGTTAATCATAGAAGGATAAATTAGGGTAGGAAAACAGATTTCCTCAATAGATTTTTGTTTCCTTTTACAGAAAGAGAGCAGAGAGTAAATCTTGGCACAGCTGATATCTGTATTCAGCCTTCAAATGATTTAATGTGGGTGAACACTCAAGCCCACAGTCACATGAGCTATTGGCAGGAACTATGGAAAAGCGGGAGGAAGTTTCCAGATAATCATGCACTAATGTCAGAAGATCTTTGCGCTCTCGGACAAAGCTTCTCAAAGTAAGTCATATACATGCTTTAGATTAGGCAAACCTTGCAGATCATTACTTTCGCTTCATACTTCATGTAAGATTTAGATGTCATGTGGTGAATTGGTACTTTTAGCTTTCTGCCATGGGTACTCATATCAAATGAAATTTGTGTCTGTTACTGTAAATGTAAGTGGCGTGTTTTCATTTTTCTTTTCACATTATTTCATGATTCTGTGATGATGATGCTATTCATATGTGAGCAGTCGGGAAGTGTGTTTGGGTCATGGCTGAACACTAAGTTCGCACTTGGAAGTTAGGGACTGATTCAGGCAGTAGGTATTTAAGAATTAAATTGCTGTGAAGTTAGCTCCCTGTAGTGTAGTGGTAAATTTGTTCAGACTTGCAAGCAGAGAGACCCTGGTTTGATCCCCGGCAGGGACAGAAATTTTCTAGAGTAGGTTTTTTCAGCCCTTCTTCTCAAACTTGATCATTCACAGTAATTTGGTAAAATCCGTGATGACACACTTCCTTAAAATATGTAACATCTGAAAAATTATCAGACTAAGCTCACCTTCTTCCCCCTTAACTCTTTCACTACTTGACCTAATCCCCATAGCAGGTCACCTCAAGACACGGCCAATTTCATGACCCAATTTTTTATCCACACCTACAGTACATAAATCCTTTGCTACAGCGGCCCAGAGCAAATAGCATGCAAATTATGTATCAGAGCCATTCTCAAAAGGTCGGGCCAAGAGTGTCACACATGGTCAAAAATCTGAAACGCCTTGAATAGATCTACAGTCCCTAAACATGCTAAGTCTATTATCTTAAAAGGAAAAGATAGTTCTGCGCCTGGTGTTTGCTGCAGGCGACTTCAAAGTGCAGATCCCTTACATTTCTTAGATGTAACAGTGACGCAAAATAGAGTAATTTTCTCATCATTTTAGCCTGGTTAAAGTTGAAATGACTTTAGAAAGTTCTGAGTAAGAATTAAATTAGGTGGGTGATTTAACTATATTTCTTGGCACCAAGTTACTCTAGGACCATGTTATGAATGTTAAGTTTTTGTCACCGTTACGTCTAAGAAAAGTACATTTTATAAGTTTGTCTTACAAGCCTTTCATTCAAAATCACTCTGAAACATTCCATCAGTGTTAGAAAAGTAATTAAAAATCTTTAAATAGGTAAAAAGAAGAAATAGAAGTTGCATAGTTACGAATTACTTTTAATTTCTTAGACGTAACAATGACAAAAAATGGAAAGCAAAGCTACTAAATAAACATTCTTTAAGACTCATACAGGATGTGCAGTAGTCTGAATTGTAAACATGGATGTAAGTTTACTGGAATATTGAATCTTTATTTTGGTTGCATGAGGTAAAGCTAGTAATTGAGAAAGAAGTGACATGTTAGATCATCCAACTTGGATAGTTTTGGCTCAAGCCTTCTCTGAGTCTGAATCCAACCATGTATTACAGGACAGTATTACACATTTTCTCCACCCCAATCTAGTGTAAAATTAACTGGTTATTACTTATTACCTTGGATGTTGAAATGCAAATGGTTAGAAGTAAGGATTTGTGTGTTTTTAGCAGGTCAAATGATTTTATGTCGAAGGTTCTCATAGCACACAAGAAATTCACCGTAACACACATACATCAGCACAATTTAAACATTGAGGCAAAGTCATTTGTAGTATTAACGTTTTATTTAAATAAAGTTCAAGGACAACATCTAAGTAATCGAATGGTAGTATAATAAATTATAACTGAAAACACTTAAGCTAAACATTTAATTCACCTCTCACTCATCCACAAGCATGCTCTAATTCTCTTTCTTTCTCTCACATTCACAAATAATATAAAACATTGTAAACTATTGCTGGACTTTTGTAGTAGGCCAAAAATTTTAAGCTTGTTATGACAAAAATTTCCATGCACTTTTTATGAAAACTAAACATGTAGTCATAAATTTATAAGCATCTCCATCAACCCAGGTCTTCTTTTCGGACGCACTAGATCTGGAAATTGAAAAGATGAAAACATTAATGGCGCACATTTAGTACTTGTACAAAGGAGTAGAAAGGAACAAAATGTTACTACATGTATCTATAATTATCAAAAGAACACCTGAACATGATTGTGCTATACACTGTAATAACGTTTCGTCGTTTCATCCACTCAAAGCTATTTCAGAAATTTCAATGACAGAAATGTCATTCCTTAGACTGCTTAAAACTAACAATGACAACAATCACCATACAAATGACAAGATCACTCATTCTTAGACGTCACAATGACGCAAACAGTTTCTTGTCATTGCAAATAATTACGTCTAAGAAAACACCTGACCAATTTTGATAGTTCATGATATGCTGAAGACACACAAGACTGCAAATTTGATATTCCTGTCCTGTAGAGCTATGTTGGAAAATACACAATTTGACTGGATTGACATAATTCGCAAATTTGTAATATAACTGGATTAGACGTAACAAATGACGCAGACATACAACTTCGTCATACATGCAACAAAATCTCAATGCGAATAACACGTGCTGAAAAACGAAACAGTCTAGGCTACATCAGTGTAAAATCTTACGGAGATGAAATAATATATTAATTTTACGGGATGAAAGGACACACTTTTGCTGCATTTAATGTTTTTAATTCTTGGACGTAACATTTTCTTAGACGTAACATTTTCTTAAACGTAACATACAACAAAGCAATGACAAAAATGTGACTCTACTCACCAATGCTCCGTTCCGCCATGCTGACTGCAGGAAAGAGGCGGAAGTGGTCCTCGAGGCTATTTTCAATTAAATTAAACAGTTGAATCAGAAGAAAAAGCAAAAACTTGGATGGCTACAGGGCCATTTCTTAGACGTAACAAATGACGAAAATTGACGTAGGTGGGAACGGGTCGAGTTATTGGGCCTGTCGGGTGTTTTTATCAGTGCGCTCGACTATATTTCAGCACCAGTGATCATCAAGCCGACCCATACGAGATCTCGCAATCAGAAAATGGTTTCCCATGTAAAAATTTGTTATGTATAAATCTATGCGTGGATGACGTGAAGGGTCACGTCTAAGAACCCAACACGTTTGTTCCCCAAACACTTACTCCAGGCAACATGTGATTAAAATGAACGTTCATATTAAAAATAGAGACATTGGATTACCATTTAATGTAGCAAACCAGGATCCTACATGAAAAAATTTGCCATTTCAGGAGTGCCAAAAGTGGCCCTCAGAAAAAGTGACAAACTGAGGTTAAAGTTTAAGGCACATTTAAGACTTTGAACCCTTGTCATTTCGTGTCCGTTCAAGCGATCGTTATCAAACTATTTATTCTATCCCTTCGTTCTTTGCTTAGCACATACAAGCAATGACAAAACACATTTTAATGAATTTCTTTATTTTTTTCAATGTGAAATAAAGGGACTACCCATGTGCCCGACCTTCTGAGAATGGCTCATCAATGAATCATATAAGAAGAAGAAAATGTTTATTTATGTGTATTTATCGAGCCGCATTTTCAGGCTTGAGGTCTTGTCGTGACCTCTGGCCCGAGCCGGATTTTCCGGCTCGAAAACAAAAGAGAAAGATTACTACTATAAGCCTTTCCACCTGGTTACACATAGAAATAATGTAAGCCCCTAGGAAAACCACACCCTGACATTCTGATTAGGAAAAGCTGTGTGATTCTAACTGGATCAGCAAATGGGCTGATAAGTCATAAATTTGCATCTTATGGTCCCATTTCAAGTTAAAGGATCATTAAAATTTAGTGAAGTCACAAATAGAAAATGAATAAATAGCTTTTGAGGGCTTCAGAATTGTGAAAGTCAAAGAACTTTTTGTGAATGAAGCTGGGCAATTCCAGCAGAATGCCATGTCAGTTACACTAATTTCTGAACAGCCTTGACTTAACAGCAACCAGTTTCGGTTTATATCTAAAGAATAGATTCTCCCCTGTTAGAAGCTGTCAAAATTGATTACGATAAAGTCAAAGCTTTTCAGAATATAGCATGAACGACGTGGCATTTTGCTGGAATTGCCCAGCTGCGTTTATAACCTTACTGTACCAAATTATTCAGCTACTCTTATATTTTTATTTTATCACGTGAAGGTCTTTTGACACAACAAATTGGATGTATAATCATACATCAGATTGTCTTAATCTGTGAATTCATAGATTTGCTTGAATAACTCCTATAAATTACACATTTTTTAAATGGGACACAGTCTCCTACATTAATACATGAAGTTGTGAGGCAAAGCCACTCATTATAAATATATCTTGGTTGTGTTTACAAAAGTCTGTATCTGCTTGTCCACAGAAGTCGACTGGTTTACCTGGACGTTTTCGCTGGGTACAAAGAACAGAGGTCAAAGTCCAACAACCAAGTACACATTCCGGNTCATATACATGTTTTAGATTAGGCAAACCTTGCAGATCATTACTTTAGCTTTATACTTCATGTAAGATGTAGATGTCATGTGGTGAATTGGTACTTTTAGCTTTCTGCCATGGGTACTCATATCAAATGAAATTTGTGGCTGTTACTGTAAATGTAAGTGGTGTATTTTCATTTTTCTTTTCACATTATTTCATGATTCTGTGATGAAGATGCTATTTATATGTGAGCAGTCGGAAAGTGTGTTTGGGTCACGGGTGAACACTAGGTTCGCACTTGGAAGTTAGGGACTGATTCAGGCAGTAGGCATTTAAGAATTAAATTGCTGTGAAGTTAGCTCCCTGTAGTGTAGTGGTAACACGTTCAGACTTGCAAGCTGAGAGACCCTGGTTTGATCCCCGGCAGCGACAGAAATTTTCTAGAGTAGGTTTTTTCAGCCTTTCTTATCAAAATTGATCATTCACAGTAATTTGGTAAAATCCGTGATGACACACTTCCTTAAAATAATATGTAACATTTGAAAAATTTTTATTATCAGACTAAGCTCACCTTCCTCCCCCTTAAATAAAAGAGAAAGAGTACTACTATATGCCTTTCCACCCGGTTACACATAGAAATAATGTAAGCCCTTAGGAAAACCACACCCTGACATTCAGATTAGGAAAAGCTGTGTGATTCTAACTGGATCAGCAAATGGGCTGATAATTCATAAATTTGCATCTTATGGTCCCATTTCAAGTTAAAGGATCATTAAAATTTAGTGAAGTCACAAATAGAAAATGAATAAATAGCTTTTGAGGGCTTCAGAATTGTGAAAGTCAAAGAACTTCTTGTGAATGAAGCTGCGTTTATAACCTTACTGTACCAAATTATTCAGCTACTCTTATAATTTTATTTTATCACGTGAAGGTCTTTTGACACAACAAATTGGATGTATAATTATACATCAGATTGTCTTAATCTGTGAATTCATAGATTTGCTTGAATAATAAATTACACATATTTTTTAAATGGGACACAGTCTCCTACATTAATACATAAAGTTGTGAGGCAAAGCTACTCATTATAAATTTGGTTGTGTTTACAAAAGTCTGTATCTGCTTGTCCACAGAAGTCGACTGGTTTACCTGGACGTTTTCGCTGGGTACAAAGAACAGAGGTCAAAGTCCAACAACCAAGTACACATTCAGGCGCCTTACTGTGATGTAAGTAAATTTCACTGATTACATAGTAGGACCTCATCATCTCTTTGCTCGTGGGACCTCATCATCTCTTTGCTCAAATATCTCATAAGCTCAAATTCCTGAACTAATCCCCTGATGTTCCACAATGTAAGGCTCTAGCGTATTTCATTATGTGTTGGTTATATCCCTTGTCGTACTGACTGTATTCTTTTTACTGATTTTACAACTGGAAAAGCATCTAAATTCAACATTAACATTAGCATTAAACAGCCCTCATCTGACAGTGCATGCAGTGGCATTTCCAAAATGCCCAGAACACCATCAGCTCTACATATCTTGTAAATCTATTTTTACGATGTACACTAGAGCAAGTTGTTAATTTTTAAGATATGTCAGCAAGCTATTGCTTTTCTTCAATATTTTAATGCTTTCTTCAGATTTGCAAAATAGCAAAACTGAGAAAGAGACAACAGTTAAAATTTTTAAAGCTAATTAAACCCCGACCCTAAACTCCTCAAACAAAATGTCTCTTGGTTAATCGTGCTGCTAGGATAGGATTTTATAGATAGCATTTTCAGCATTTATTTTGCTGGAAAATAGTCTCTCCCTCCATCCTTTCTTGCAGGTTATGCATATGTATATCCATGGTGTTAATCATTCTTAAGGCATGGGCATATTTTTAATTCCATTTGTCCTAATAGAAAATGATAGCAGATTATCCGACAATATTATTGGGCTTTACTTCTTCAAAGCCACAGTGAAGGACAACTTTAAACAAACCCTGAAGATTACCAATGCTAGCAAATATTTGAAATTTTTTTGTTCTAATACATTTCTTTGCAAGGGGAATGCGTTTTATTTGTATCTCAGGGATGCTGATTTTATAATAATTTAATCCTAATATCCAATGTGCCACTTCCTTTCCATCTGTGACCCTGACATTTTCAGTACACAAACATGTAAAATGCTGTACTCCAACTGAACGAAGATTTGAGAGAAATGTTTTTAGTCTATTTATTGGCATGAAGAATCTGAATTCCCCGAATTCTCATCACATGCTCAGTTAGCACATGAATTGGGATACAATCCTCAGAACCTGTCTGAAATTCTGAAGAAAATGGTAAAGCAAAATTTCATGCACATTGTGTTTAAAACTTAAATCATAATAAGATTTATATGAGACCAGGACAAGAATTGTATTAATGCATGAGTACTGAATGCACCTTGGTGATGTTCAACCTACAAAGTTAACGTTATTCTTATGAGGGAAAGAGATCCCCTTGTTAATGCCCAGATTCTTAAATTTTTCTTCTGGATTAATTGAAAAAAAAGACATTAAAAAAAAGAAAGAAAAAGAAATGATGGGTAATGGAGTGACACAAGAGACTGCGTAATCAAATCTCATTGCGTCCTCATACTGTAATTCTTTCTTTCTTTTGCTCTTTTTGTGTAAGCCTCTGTTGATTTCTATAAAAATAATCTGTTTTCAATCCCCTTTCAAATCTTCAACTAATACCTTGTTTTTGTATTTCAGTATATCAGTGATCATGACAGACTTCAAGGAAAGGAAGATTGTAACACAGCAGCTGAAGATGGCGGCGTAGCTGCTGAAGAGGATGACACTGTTGCTGAAGATGGTGGCAGAGCTGCTGCAAATAACACTGCTGCCCAAGATGGCGGCGTAGCTGCTGAAGAGGATGACACTGTTGCTGAAGATGGTGCAAGAGCTGCTGCAAATAACACTGCTGCCCAAGATGGCGGCGTAGCTGCTGAAGAGGATGACACTGTTGCTGAAGATGGTGGCAGAGCTGCTGCAAATAACACTGCTGCCCAGGATGGGGGCGTAGCTGCTAGAGACGATGACACTGTTGCTGAAGATGGTGGCAGAGCTGCTGCAAATAACACTGCTGCCCAGGATGGCGGCGTAGCTGCTGAAGACGATGACACTGTTGCTGATGATGGTGGCAGAGCTGCTGCAAATAACACTGCTGCCCAGGATGGCGGCGTAGCTGCTGAAGACGATGACACTGTTGCTAAAAATGGTGGCAGAGCTGCTGCAAATAACACTGCTGCCCAAGATGGCGGCGTAGCTGCTGAAGACGATGACACTGTTGCTGAAGAAGGTGGCAGAGCTGCTTCAAATAACACTGCTGCCCAAAATGGCGGCGTAGCTGCTGAAGAGGAGGACACTGTTGCTGAAGATGGTGGCAGAGCTGCTGCAAATAACACTGCTTCCCAAGATGGCGGCGTAGCTGCTGAAGAGGAGGACACTGTTGCTGAAGATGGTGGCAGAGCTGCTGCAAATAACACTGCTGCCCAAGATGGCGGCGTAGCTGCTGAAGACGATGAGACTGTTGCTGAAGAAAGTGGCAGAGCTGCTGCAAATAACACTGCTGCCCAAGATGGCGGCGTAGCTGCTGAAGAGGATGACACTGTTGCTGAAGAAGGTGGCAGAGCTGCTTCAAATAACACTGCTGCCCAAAATGGCGGGGTAGCTGCTGAAGACGATGACACTGTTGCTGAAGATGGTGGCAGAGCTGCTGCAAATAACACTGCTGCCCAAGATGGGGGCATAGCTGCTGAAGACGATGACACTGTTGCTGAAGATGGTGGCAGAGCTGCTGCGAATAACACTGCCGCCCAAGATGGGGGCGTAGCTGCTGAAGACGATGACACTGTTGCTGAAGATGGTGGCAGAGCTGCTGCAAATAACACTGCTGCCCAAGATAGGGGCGTAGCTGCTGAAGAGAAGGACACTGTTGCTGAAGATGGTGGCAGAGCTGCTGCAAATAACACTGTTGCCCAGGATGGCGGCGTAGCTGCTGACGAGGAGGACACTGTTGCTGAAGATGGTGGCAGAGCTGCTGCAAATAACACTGCTGTCCAGGATGGCGGTGTAGCTGCTGAAGACGATGGCACTGTTGCTGAAGATGGTGGCAGAGCTGCTGCAAATAACACTGCTGCCCAAGATGGCGGCGTAGCTGCTGAAGATGATGACATAGCTGCTGAAGATGGCACTTATTTTGAAGCTGATGAGGTTGAGAAAAAATGCAACCTGTTTTCTTACCTTCACGAGCTGAGACTTGCATCAAGAACTATGACTCACAAAACTGGCTGCATTAAATATTTGTTCCACATCTATAGATACCCCTATTGTCATTATGTGCCACATTTCCTACAGTTGTCGTTTTGATTTTATTGGGAGATTTTATAAAGCACAAACTTTTCAGCCTGTCTTTTATTCTCAGATTAGTTTTTATAGGCAATCCTATCAAGTCTTGGAAAAGTACTTTTTCTCAGGAATTTTAAGCAGTTTTTAATGAATTTAAATAAGGTCCAGTGTTGCCACCTATACTAAGTAGTATGGAAATGTCTTAATATTTAGATGGGCATTTGCATTTTTTAAAATAATTAGCTCTATAATGGTGGCAAGATCTGTTTTTGTGGTTCCTGAAGAAACCTTGCATGATGTCCCACTCATGTTCTGCCATTCTGGGCTTGAGGCAGATTCTGTGTATGAGATTATAGCTGCTCTGGTGAGGTCTGATTTTCTGTAGCTACACATGCCTAGCGGTGGTTCCTTGTGTGTTTATGTTGTCTAGTTTGGTTTTGTCCCCATGTTTCTATGTTAGTGGTGTGGTTTTGGACAGGAGTTAAGCCTCCGCTAGCAAATGCTGTAGTTATTAAGAAAGTCCCTAGAGAGTCAACTTCTCTTGGCCGGCATGGCGCGGTGCAAGGTAGAAGACCCATAAACTTTAAGGAAAATCAGACTAAGAAGTCACATCACCTGCTGAGCAAAGGAAAAGTTTTGCAGAGCAGGATGGTGCCCTTCACAATCCAGATATTAAGAAGCTATAATGTCATGTACAGACAGGAGTGATTCACATTTGTTGGAAACTTTCTGTTTGGAGAATTAGATCTCCATGTCGATGCTAATGAAATTTCAAGGGACATACAATAAATATTTAGCAGGGAATTCTGCAGTTTCTGATAGTTCCTGTTTTTGTTGTCACTTGATCTGCTTTGTGGCTCTCTTTTCCAAGCGTGAAATATTCATGAAATATTCTCATTTTCTGCCTCTGATAGACATTCACGGTGTCTTTTGCTATTACCTTGTAGCTTGCAGTTTCAAATATTCTGCGCTTTAATGATTTATTCTGCACTTGGCCTTTTCCTTCACGCTTCTGTTATTCCACTGTTAATAAGTGTTAATGCCAAAAGCATAAACGGAAGAATTATTTTCAAGTAAGTGGAAATTAATGCTATGAGAAACACTAGCTGCTGTCTGTGCAGATGTAGGAGAGGAGCTAAAAATACTTTTGTCATACACAGTGCCAGGAGAAACCTTACACTCTTGGTCCAGTGCATCAGAGGGTTCATCCCAACACATATATTTTAATGCTGTAGGTAATGTGAATTGGCTGGGTTGATTTGTGTGTACTGTTGTACCTTAATGTAGACACACTCAGGAGATGCCACTTGTCTTTTGCTATAGTGATCCTGGTTAGATGGATCAAATAGGATCATGACACTGTGTGACATCAGCTGGCTTCCAGCTGACACAATCGGGTGTTCACAGAGAACTCAGTCCTTGAGTGATCAAGGGCATGTATGGGACCATGGCACAGCTAATCACAGACTCTGATTGCCCAGCTTTCTAGCAAGATTTTAGGATACATACACACAGCAAATACTTACAGCTGTGGCATTGAATTTGGTGATGGACAGGAGCATTCAGTGGTAGTGATGCATCTACAATGATTCTAGTGAGCTGGCTGTACATTATCAAGACAAGGGTATTTGAGGCACTTATTTTCTTTATGACAGAAGGGTTAGCTCTGATCATTTTTTTGCCAGACATGTATCTAGCTGAACCTCATAGCATGTTATTTACTATGCACATTAATGCACATTGTTTACAGGACAGTACACATCACTTCCTACAATTTGACTAACTGTCCTCATTCTATTTCTAGCTTTTATTCCTTTTCAGTTTCCATTTTCTCTGCTGTCATCTGTTCCTACTTGACTCAGGCTATCCTAGATATCTTAAAGTGGTGAATGATTCAGACTTCAATTCATGTTTCTGTACCTCATCTTCACTTTATTCATTTCTGACTGTGCTTATGCTTGGAGATGAGAGCAGTCCTTTTGTCATTTTCACATCCTCTTTTTCTCATTCAGGGGCCTTTTTCAGTCCAGGCAGAATTGTACACTTAACTTAATGTCTGTTCAGACTTACAGGCTCACTTCTTACGGTAAACCCATGATGTGGAATCACACTCCTGTTCTGTCGTTTTGGCATTGAGGCAGATACTGTACATGAGATTATAGCTGCTCTGGTGAGGTCTGATCTTCTGTAACTACACATGACTAGTGGTGGTTCCTTGTGTGTTTCTGTTGTCCTGTTTTATCTTGTCCCCATGTTTCTATGTTTGTGGTGTGATTTCAGACAGGAGTACAACCCCCGCTAGCAAATGCTGTGGTTATTAAGAAAGTCCCTATTAGGGTCTACTTCTCTTGACTGGCATGGCACGGTGCAAGGTTGGAAGCCCATAAACTTTAAGGAAAATCAGACTAAGAAGTCACATCACCTGCTAAGCAAAGGGAAAGTTTTGTGGATCAGGATGGTGGACTTTGCAATCCGGATATTTAGAGGATATAATGTCATGTACAGACAGGAGTGATTCACATTTCTCTGATATTTCAGTCTGGAGGACTGGATTTTCATGCTGGTACAATGTAAATGGCTAGACTCTTTGAAGACTTGCAGTGTTTTAGATTGTATTACTTTTCTGAACATGAAACTTCTGTAGGAAATGTGGCATTCTATATTTTTAAGCTTCCCTTGCATTCCACCACAATATGAATTTTTTTTTTCAGCCAGATTTGGATGTGGAATTAAGGCTGGGACAGTGGGAAGGAGCTATTGGCTTAAGACTTGGCCAGATTATATTAGCTAAAAATGGTTTTGACAGAGAAGTTACAGTATGGCTTATATTTCCAAACAGATTTCCTTAGACTCCATCTTGCTGTGCCTCTTCAAAGGTGCTGTTAAGGAAATGGGTGGCATTTTGTATGAATGGAGTAGAGACATGTAAAATTCTACCCAGTGTCACCCAATACTATTTTTTATTACTCGTCTCAATCATACCACCTAAACTTGCACAAAGTTTTGCTTTTAATTGGTGGTGCTTGTAGCCAAACCATCTCAAACTGCATGTATGACTTGCACTGGTGGCCCATTAAGTCAGGCCAGATCAAACGGCACATCTGCGCATTGAAGTAAAACCATCTCAAGTCACCAAGATGCCTTGATGTGGTAGTCCTTGAAGTTAATACAGATTCTGAGCGGCACAGCATGAACTATGCTACTGTTTCCGTCCCTCACATCTCACACATTCTTTTGTCATCAGTGCCCAGAGTCTGTTTGTGATGTTGTGAAGCCAAATTGTACACTCTAGGTGACCTAGTTAGATCCCATCATATAAAGCTACATACACTTTACAGTGCTCTGGTCAGATATCTTTAAATACTTTAAAGCAGGTGTGGTTGTTTGTAAGGAACTCTGAAGACAGCCATTTACAGTTTTGCTTCCCAGCATCATATTTTTGTAGATCACTTGACCATGCTTCTTACGAAACTCATAAAGTGTTCTAAACTGTTAAGCATGTTTTGCAGTAATCAAACATTGATCCATCTAACTTATCGCTTTGGGACAGCGTAAAATGTTATGGAATATAGTGATAGTAGTACAGCTTTTCCTAATAAACATGTTCAAGTGTGTTAGAAGAGTGACTCATGTAAAAATGTTGACAATTTCTTAATGTTCTGTTTGTTTTGGTTATATTAAATGTGCTGGGAGAGTGACCATGTAGAATTCACAATTCCCTTTGGCTCTTTTTTCTTTGATTGGTATTTTTAACATATTACTGTAACAGTTAAGTTGAACTGAAATGACATTACTTTTGGATTTGTATGTTATTCTCTGAGTTACTTCAGTACTTTACTTTAAGCTATTTAGAAATTAGTATGTTGTAATTTAATGAGTAGAGTATGAATGAAATGTCTGAAGGTGGATCACATGGGGCACAGTATGCTGGAGACTCTTTCATGTTTGTAAACTTATTGATGTTTGTCACTGGCCAAGTGCCTAATAAACTTGAA
>JAWQUT010000458.1:209539-245490 GCA_033807755.1 Ellobium chinense
CTTTGCGTGGAAGAAAACTTTGACAGTGTGTGACTGAAATCTTAAATAATGGATAGATTTGGAATTTACTTCTAACTGTATCAGCAATTGTGAATGTAGTATCTTGTGTGAAGAGAACTCCAGGGAGTAAGATTGAAATACAGTGACCAAATGCTGGGAACGCTCAACAGTTTCAACAGCGTTTCCTGATTTACGGCCTTGCTAACATCCCACGTAGATACCCCTCATTAAGAATGATGGAGAAATTTCACTGTCTGTACTGCAGCTGTTCCATTTTCTCTTCACTGTGAGCAATTCATCTGATGCAAGTAACAGCAGATACACTTGAGTCTATGTAATTGCATTTCTTTGTGAGTATTGAGCTGTGTCCATCCAATGACTTTAATGCAGACACTGTAGTATTCTGATGCATAAAGGGACAGCAATTAAGCGAAGTCGACGGTATCTTTCCAGCAAGTTTTGAGGAACTGAGAGCAAATATACGCTGTATCTCATAGGAAAGTCAGGTAGAAACAATCTCATGGTGTATATTAAGCTATTAGAACATTCATAAAACTATGACTTCTTATTATTATCATCGTCATTATTATAATGGAGTGTACAATGCTTCCAGATTGCTTCTGATGGTGTCATAATGCCCAAACTAAATGACCTGACCAGATTTTAATGGTGCTGCAGTGTTAAAGCCGGCATAACATTGTATCATCATCATTGTCTGGTTCTGTTGTGAAGATTTGTGCATTCCCTGGCACAGTGGAGGGCTTTCTGGAGGGCATTTTCTGTGTCAGCTTTTCCTTTTTTTTCCCAAGCTTCAGACTTTCCCATAGCTGTAGATATGAGAATTACATGGTACTCTTAGTATAGCTCTTAGTTACCTCATACTTTTCCATATTCAACAGCAATTCGAAAGCTGTGCCTGATCCTTAGAAATAAAAAAAACATGGTCATGTTCTAATGTTATGGGTCATGCAATTATGAGGTCCATCTGATTTCTTAAATCTGTCACATGCCATAAGATGAATTGAAAGATGCAAGAGAGTGAATGGATGCTTTTTTACCCCTCCAATTTTGTGTACTTTATTATCATTAATAAAAACTGTTGAAGTTGATTGCCTTGTCCATTTGATCATATTGAAGAAAGAAATTCTCTCATCCTATTACAAAATGCAGTAAAGATTTTTAATGTGATGGATAACAATACCCTAGGTGTTTATTGGTTTGGTTTTTTTTTTACAAAGATTTACAAGTTTGATTAAAAGTCAGAAGTGGCTTTTCCTGACGATGTAATATTTGCAAACTCCACATGATGATATATTCTAGAAATCCCTGTAAGAGTCCAGAAGTCTTGAGTAATTTGGAGTGCCTTTACAATACTATCTTTTAAAAAATATTTGGCAACCCTGTTTTGGGCTGATAGGAATGTGGCCAAATAATGAGTGATGATAAATATATATAGAAATGACCGCCTGCTGTAAGTCAGTCCTGTAACAGTTTTAAACAGTATTTTGAGGGGGAGGCGGGGGATATTTTGCAAGTCAAGCTAAATTCGTGTAAATTAAATGTTTGCCAAAAGAATAAGACAACAACAAAAAAAAACCAAAGACCTAAAGAACTTCCACAGTATTTATAGTAGCTATAAGACTGATAAAACTATAATAAATACAAAGCGAGCTCAACCAACATGGCCATTAATATCAATTAAACTGATTTTACTACAATTAAATATGCACATGGCAAAATTATGGCAATACAACAGGCCATTCTAATTACGAAATGTTGTTCTTCCATTTCGGGGAGGTGGGAATGTTTTTACTACCCACCAGATAATAATGCATGCCAAAGGAACTGTGGAACAACAGTGGAACTGAAAAGTATAATATTTAGATCAAATGAGTTTAGAAGACTGTAACATGTTCTTACTTCCTTCCACTAACCCCCTCTCCCACCTCCCCCCCCCCCCCCCNCCCCCCCCGATAAAAAATGCTTTTCAATTCAATCTTCTTTTAAACAATCTTTTAATATGGGATTTTTGTTGTTTTTTGTTTGTCTTATGCTATTCATTTACCTTTATAGAGCTAATTATCACCATGCGCAACATACCCGTTGTTTTGAGTATAATCTCGAGCAACTTTTCTTTTTGCGTGTTCTTTGTTAAAGGGGAAAACTGCTGAAAACGTTCAGGGAAAAAAACATTTAAAACTCCAATACTCAGACTTATCAGATGAAAGCAACTTCTCACTGAATCGTGCCATGGTGCTGAAAATAACAATCATCTTGCATCTTAGGCACTCAAACACATCTATTATTCGAATCTTTTTACTGGAAAATAGTAAAGTGACCGTCATTTTTATTTCCAGGTATATCTGAAAGCCCGAAATCAGTCGTATTTTAAGTCTTCCATTCGGGGGTGAAAAGGGCCTGTTACACCGGGCATTTTCAAGCTAGCTAACCTTTCTAATATTAGTAACTTATGTCACATGATCACCCGTCACTTCCGAGAAAAACAAACAGATCCTTGATCAAGAAGAAAATGGCGAAACTCTTTGTTACCTTGCTATCACTTTTGGCCGTTTCTTTGGTCTCGGCCCGGCAGACAGGTCTGTATTAATGGTATAATGAAACATAACATGAACTTTAGCCATTTGATTAGACAGTTTATGTTTACACTCAGCGTTGGCTGCCGATAGGAGTTCCAAGTCAAGGTGAGATTAATGATGAATCATCATAATCATTCCGCTTTTCTTATCTCTCTGCTCATCTCAGATAGCAATCAATCTACCTTGATTTATTCTTTTACTCTGAACAGTAGCTGGAACCAGAGAGGTAATATAGTGGACTGAGGTTTGTTGATTTGATTTTGGATGAATGGAGGGTATAATCATGGAATAGCACTGATTTAGTTGATACTAGTAATAATTTTATATTTTATATTTGGTATCGATATATAATTTGGCATAATCCTGGAATAGCACCGATTCGATATCGATATTGAACTGCGCGCAAAGTTATTTTTTCCCCTTCTTCGATACCAGAGGCCCACCAAAAATCAACCAGTGCACTTCTCTCGCGCCAGCAACTCTCTTAGTGATCATGGCTCTCCCTGCCCTAGGCACTGTCATTCATTGTAAACACCTTCTACATTTCATTTAGTCTTATGCCCCTTTTTTCTTTATTTATCCCCAAAAGGAAACCCTTTTCTCTTTTCAGACACTAGGAGATGGGTTATGTATTTCATTTAGTCTCATGCTTATATATACTCCTGGAACAGCACCGACTGCCTGTAAATCACTAAGTTTTTACAAAGACGTAAAGAACACATTTATCAAGATCGGTCCTGTGCCGGTAGTATATATATACTCCTGGCACAGGACCGCTTCCCTGAAATCCTAAAGAGTTTTACAAAGGTGAGAACAGTGCATTTCTCATGATCGGTCCTGTCCCAGGAGTATATTATATACTACTGGCACAGCACCGCAGATTTTTCTCATATTTTGCTTCAACTTTTCACCCCCAAAAATATCCATGCCCCTTTTTTCTTTATTTAACCCCAAAATTAAACCCTTTTCTCATTTCAGACACTAGGAGGTTCGAGTCATGCATTCATTTAATCTCATGCTTATTATATACTCCTGGAACAGCACCGCCAACTTCGCGCATATTTTGCCTCAGCTTTTCACCCCAAAAAATCCAAGCCCCTTTTTTCTTTATTTATCCCCAAAAGGAAACCCTTTTCTCTTTTCAGACACTAAGGAATTTGGGCCATGCATTTCATTTAGTCTCATGCTTATATATACACCTGGCACAGCACCGACTGCCTGAAAATCGCTGAGTTTTTACAAAGGCATAAAGAGCACATTTATCAAGATCGGTCCTGTGCCGGTAGTATAATTAATATATACTCCTGGGACAGTACCGACTGCTTGAAAACCTATTAGTTTTACAAAGGCGAGAACAGTGCATTTCTCATGATCGGTCCTGTTCCAGGAGTATAATATAGACACTAGAATTGGAGAGAGCAGGCACACTGACGAAATGAACAGCAGACTATGCGCCACTGAATCTGATCGATAAAGCCACGTGAGCCAGATGTGAGCACACATCACTGTCGCATGCTCAGTGGGTTCGCGGTGGTGATGGTGACTCGAGACGTGAATACTGGAATCGAAATTATATATCGATACCAAATATAAATGATATCAGTACGAAATATAACTGGTGGTATCGACTAAATCGGTGCTATTCCAGGATTATACCTATAATTTCAATTCCACGTTTCGAGTCATTGTCACCACCGCGAAGCCACTGAGTGTGCGACAGTGTATGTGTGCTGCAACTGGCTCGCGTGGCTTTATCGATCGGATTCAGTGGCGCGTAGTCTACTGTTCATTTCGTCAGTGTGCCTGCTCTCTCCAATTGTAGTATCTATATTATACTCCAGGAACAGGACCGATCATGAGAAATGTAGTGTTCTCGCCTTTGTAAAATTATTAGGCTTTCAGGGAAGCAGTGCTGTGCCAGGACCGATCATGAGAAATGCACTGTTCGCACCTTTGTAAGTCGGTACTGTCCCAGGAGTATATAATTATAAGAGGCTCGGCTAATCAAGTGTCTGTATTATACTACCGGCACAGGACCGATCTTGATAAATGTGCTCTTTATGCCTTTGTAAAAACTCGGTGATGTTCAGGCAGTCGGTGTTGTTCCAGGAGTATATATAAGCATGAGACTAAATGAAATGCATGGCCCAAATTCCTTAGTGTCTGAAAAGAGAAAAGGGTTTCCTTTTGGGGATAAATAAAGAAAAAAGGAGCTTGGATCTTTTGGGGTGAAAAGCTGAGGCGAAATATGTGCAAAGTTGGCAGTGCTGTTCCAGGTGTATATATAAGCATGAGACTAAATGAAATGCATACCCCATCTCCTAGTGTCTGAAAAGAGAAAAGGGTTTCCTTTTGGGGATAAATAAAGAAAAAAGGGGCATGGATATTTTGGGGGGACAAAAGTTTAGGCGAGAAATCGGCAGTGCTGTTCCAGGAGTATATAGGCATGAGACTAAATAAAATGTAGAGACAAAAAGACGAATTTGTAACTCACCTGAGTAGGGAAAGTTTAGGCAACAAACGCAGTGGTCCCGTCCCGGGAGTATGTTATTGGCATGAGACTAAATGAAATGTAGAAGCTAACAAATGAACACATAACTCACCATTACTGGATGTCAGGATCCTCAGGAAGGTTAGATACCCTTTCGTGATAGTTTTTCGTAGGCAAGGGAACAAATCTAGGGGGATGAGATAGCTTTTGTGGTGTTTTTCATGCTTTCTTCTTCGCGAGGCACAGGTTGGAAGGTTGTGTCTGTTTGCTCGGCGGCGGTCTGATTGGAGGTGAGGGAGGTGGGTTGTGACTTGTTGCAAAGCTTGGAAGCACACCCACTCCATAAACATGGCTGGATCCAATCCGTTGACAAACACAAAAGCAGCTAATAAATTCTGTCCCAATGCCTGATTCCGTTAGTACAGAACAAGGCTCGTATTTTTTGGGGCCACTGATTAGCATTCCCAATAATATCTTGGATATCCCTCCAGAGTTCAAAAATCTGTCTCCTTCTGCTAGGTTCAGCCATTATCTAATACCCGTAATAAATAAAAAAATCCAAAAGATGCACGACAGAAGTGATGGCAGATCGTGAAAACAGCTGAGAAAAGGTGGTACTATCAGTGAGTGACAGTGCGTCGGGCGGGGAGAACCGTGCGGTGTTTACAATGAATGACAGTGCGTAGGACGGGGAGAGCCCTGATCGCTAAGAGAGTTGCTGCTGCGAGAGAAGTGCACTGGTTGAGGTTTGGTGGGTCTCTGGTATTGAAGAAGGGGAAAAAATAACTTTGTGCGCAGTACAACATTGATACCGTCTGATCCTGATTTTGACAATGTGACAACATCTAGTGAGACAGTTCTGGACCACTATTCTTATTGTAGGGAAGTTTGTTGTGAAAGTTTTTTTTGATAAAGACGTGGTGAGGAAGAGTGGAGGGATAAACTGTACTGTTGAAATTGATAAGTGGAAGTTTGGAAAGAGAAAATATAATCGTGGAAGAATTATAGAGGGACAGTGGATTTTGGAAGGGATCTGTAGGGAGAGTAATGAATGCTTTTTGGTGCCAGTTGACAATAGAAAAGAAGATACACCACTAAACATAATAGAAGCCAGGGTGGAGAAAGGTACAATAATACACACCGACTGCTTTGTTAGCTATCAGAAGCTAGAAAGCTTGGGCTATCCACACCTGACTGTAAATCATACAGAGAATTTTGTTGATCCTGCCACTGGTGCTTGTACTAATAAAATAGAAAGTACGTGGTGGGCTGTGAGACATTCCCTACCCTCCACCTCTACCAGCAAAGCAAATTTTGCGCATCATTTGGCAGAGTATATGTGGAGGAGAGGAAGAGACAAGAATAGTCTATTTGTACTCTTCCTGAAAGACATTGCCAGGATATATCCAGGCCCGAACATATAAAGGTATTAGTGACATGATTTTATAATGGACAAGGCAACTGAATTCATCACTAACAACTGTTGGATTGTTATTTTTTTACACATAACCCTAACACTGTATTACAACAAGCCATAATATCCAGGATTCCAAGCTAATTTCAAAGGAGCATCAGTCGAGACTAGCGTAAAAAATAGATTGGATCCATATAGGTATATATAGTGGCAGGGAGGGCTCTGCCCCCCTTGTGACCCCCAGCAAACGGACGCTCCCAAGGTCGCGTCCTTGTATAGTACTCAGTAAAAATATCTCTCATTGTTCCGCCCAAGGAACAAGTGAAACTTTTGGAGCTTACCTCATATTGAAAGAGGTCAGCAGAATGGTGTCCCTTAATGCAGCCGATTCACCAGTTCGCCAAAAGAAATTGGATTTATTACAAAAATTTTGAACCAAACATCTTTTTTGTTCAGTTATAGTAAGTATTGATTTGGACATGAAACTTGTAGAAAAATATTTTACGTGTGTAGGTGTTTTAATTAAAATTTGGCTGTGTGTTGCATGCGGAAATCTAGCCAAGTTTAAGCCTACCTAATTAGTCTATCTCAAGCTCTGAGGCTTGATGACATGGTGTCTTAGGACTCTGAAGTTTGGAAATTTAGTATCATAAGCTTTGGGGCTTGGTGTTTTGATATTGGAACTTCTAGAGCATGACAGTGTGTGCGACAATCTCTGGAGTCTCGTAATTTGATATTTAAAAAAAAGCTCTGAAGTTTGTCAGCATGATTTTTTTACTTTTCTTTTTGGCCTATTATGAAAAGGCTTAACCCTTTAAAGGAAGACTGAACCGTCCTACAGACCATATTAAATCATACGGTACCCTATTATTCCAATAAAACAGTCCTTCAAGTGTCTGTCATAATGATATGACGCCTCTGCTGGCCCCAGACAACCCATAGGATTACATTATCCAAAGTCCGAATTGTTACAACCACTGCGCGCGTGGCGGCCATAAGCTTACGTCAAATAAGTTCTTGCCACATGGCCCAGCTGTCTAGCCAGTGCTGTGCGGACGGGTGATAGCATGTTGGTATGAATGTTTTAATTCCTCTGTGAACAGTAGATATGCCAAACAAAATCATGCTGAGGCAATAAAAATGCAGAATACTTTTTCTGGCTTACTCTATCAAACTTTACATTTGAATTTGGAATACCAGAACCTTAATTAAAAGCTGAATAATACAATGTTAGGTAGAGGTGTCTGCAGATGCTGGAACGTAAGTGACGTCAGCGTTTTTGCCGCGGGCTTCTGCTGATCGGGGAAGGGGAATAATTCTGGACTTAAGGGCCAAACCCGGTAACTCTAGCTCTCCTTATTGCGTCATATTACATACGCGCACGATAACAGAACGATGCTCTTTCTTCGCAAAATTGACTCGGTGGGCACCATAGATAATTTTTAGAGAGAAAAGGTATTGAAAAGTGGAAAATTATTTTTGATGTGCGTGTCCTACTTTAAGCGTGAGTGTCAAGTATTTTTCTCGTGTCTGATAATGTGGTGAAGGCTTTGGGTGCCTAGAGCAAATAGAGGCAACAGTTTAACAATAATGAAGACACGGTAGAGCAGCAGGCATTCAGACTGCCTGATGTAACTGAGTTCCTATCATGACTGTGCTTTTCATAATATATGGGTTCCATTTTACAAATTGTTTTCAGATACATTGTCATGTCATTTCCTCTGTTCCTAGGCTCAACATGTGCCCTGAACATGGAGACCATAGAGAAGGATGCAATGGAATGTGTGGCCCATGATCCATCCTTCATGCTGCAAATTGTTGAACACATGAACAACCCAGATTCCATGGCCAGCATGAACTTTGTTTGCGAGTATGAGTTTGTGTTATCAAGTACTGTTATACTTAACCTCATATCACTGCTATTTGTGTGATTATCTATAGTGCAGTCAGTCAAAATATGAGGCTTAAGTTCATTTTTCACCAAATGAAGTGATTAAGGCCTAATATTTGAACTTTCATTAGGTGAAAACATTTTTACTTAGTGTTATTCTGACCTGAGTTATTGTTTAAAGTGGCAAGAGATCACCCTCATACAGTGTATAAAATTTTGAGAAAATTGCAATTAAGAACAGTTTTTCACTTCATAATTAGCTAATCTACCCCACTAAATCTGAATTTATCCACAGTTTCCAACCATTTGTCCACAAAATTAGTAGTTTTTTAGTGGTTTTGTACAGACATTTTTTTACTCTTGATTCTACATTTAAAAAAAATTAGATATATATCAAATGGCCCAGTCATGGTCAGAGCCTGATAATTCAGTTCTTTGTCTTTTGACATAAACCTCAATTTGACAGACTGCAAGACATCTTAACGTATGAAGATGCCAATGTTTTACACCTCTAAAAACCTTATCCGGGGGGCTTGTGCCAAAATACTTTCCACACATGTTGTTTAACTCTTCCTCCAAATTTTGACACTAAATCAATAAGATTTTAGAACTTAAGCAGTGAATCAGGCTACCTGATATTTTAGGCCTTTTCATACAGTAAATAGGGTCACCTTACCTACCTAGCAGCAACCACAATATATGTTATTGAGTTGCTTAATCTCACCTATTGAGTCTATAAATGTATTTGCACCTATCTTTGAAAATCAAATCGAGTCCCTTTTCCTCCCTCTGTATGGTCAGTTTTCTGATTTTGTAGAGAACGTTTAAAATTGCATACTCTTATGCCAGGTGCTATTGGCATCTTCGTACTTTAAGAAGGAGAAAGGAAATATTACAAGAGTCATCAGTTGTGCTGACTGAAACACCTAGAGAGCACTGAGAAGGTGATAATATCAAGGTTCATTTAGGAACAGACTAATTTTATCACTTTGTGTACCATGGCCAAAGACTTTAAATAACAAAACGTGACACTGGGCTCTATAAAACATTCACACCGCCACTTTGTGCCACCTAAAGGAGGGAAGGTAGACATGGCTTCCACAGGGTTTTTACGATAATGGCGTACAGGCTCCAACTCAAAACTAATGTAGGATAGATGGTGGACCATTTATCTGTAGCATGCCTTGTCAAAGTTGTCTTGATGCCAATGATTTTGTTTTCTCTTTTTTTTTCTTCTGGGCACAGACTGTATGTGATATTTTGCATTCCAGTAATTGTGCGACTTTGAAGTAATGAATTGATAGTTAAATAAATAAATAAATTCATTAATAAATAAAAGAAATGAACAAATCTCATAGTAATCAATGTTAATTGAAATATCTCTTTAAATAATTAAATATATGAGTAAATAAATAAATATATAAATCTATCAGTAATCAATGTAAACTGAATATATCTCTTTAAATAAAATAAATATATTATAGGTAAATAAGTAAATAAATAAATAAATAAATAAATAAATAAATAAATAAATAAATAGATAAATAAAAAAATAAATACAACAGTGCCAGACCAGTATACTTATCAGCTACCTCAGAGTTCACTGTGTGATGGACCTAAAACAAGGTCTAAGTTACCAGAGAAACTCCAATGCTAATGGTAACATAACAAGCATTGTGAGAGGTTGACCCTACTGTATTTCCTTTGCAACTTGCTCGTGGTTGTGTGGACTTTGACAGGCAGCCTGTAACAATATCAGATTTTGTTTTGTAAATTTAATGTATCAAAATGAAAAAGGATAAAAAATTTGAACATGCAGGAAGTCTGAACTTCTACGCTGGCCTTTTTCGGAGTGCAAGCCAGTAAAAATTATGTGGCGGATTTATCTGTAGATTAATTCAGTAATTGATAAATTGGTTCCTAGGGAAGCCAGCCCTATATGCATAGATCAAGACTAAGCTTTTCACTAGCCCTGTGCTTAGGGGTGCCAAAACTAGGTTGAGGACATTGTTTTAATAGGGTGATTGTCCTGTAGTGTGATTTGAAGTCTTTGCCATAGCCATGTCAGGTTACGTAAGCTTTCAATCCCAAGGCCTGTCTTAAGATGTAAATTTGTGGTAACACTTAGGTCACACTGTTTTCTCTCGTCATAAATTTGTGAGGGGATTTGTAAATTTTTAGAAATGTTTTAGGTTTTTTGAAGTAATGTAAATATGAGGTACAGGAAAGAAGGGGAGATTGCTGGGTGTTCAATATATTGATAATGTTAGGAAAGATCTTGAAATGTAAGGGGTGAATCACATGACTGCGTGGTCTGTTATTCTTGTTGTCTGTTTTGAGCTTGTTGAACATTGTTTTCTGTACATGTAAAGCATTTGGTTTCTGACCAAAAGTTACATATATCTTTTAAATTTGGTGGAGAGCAGCTGATGGTATTTTACCAATCGAGGGGGTACTCACTGTTCTCTTTTTGCAGCAACCAGAATGTTGTGGTACTCACTCTGTCCCTTTTTTTGCAGCAATCAGAAGGATGTTGTGGATCTTCTCTTGTGTATGGAGAACAAACTGCTGTCCTGTTACCCAGACTTGAAGGATACGTTCACGCAGGTGCTTCCCACCAAGCAGAGATGGGAGGATGTGATGAAGTTTGTGTGTGAAAACAGAAATGGTNTATCAGTAATCAATGTAAACTGAATATATCTCTTTAAATAAAATAAATATATTATAGGTAAATAAGTAAATAAATAAATAAATAAATAAATAAATAAATAAATAAATAAATAAATAAATAAATAAATACAACAGTGCCAGACCAGCATACTTATCAGCTACCTTAGAGTTCACTGTGTGATGGACCTAAAACAAGGTCTAAGTTACCAGAGAAACTCCAACCAATGCTAATGGTAACATAACATGCATTGTGAGAGGTTGACCCTACTGTATTTCCTTTGCTAACTTGCTTGTGGTTGTGTGGACTTTGACCGGAAGCCTGTAACAATATCAGATTTTGTTTTGTAAATTTAGTGTATCAAAATGAAAAAGGATAAAAAATTTGAACATGCAGGAAGTCTGAACTTCTACGCTGGCCTTTTTCGGAGTGCAAGCCAGTAAAAATTATGTGGCGGATTCATCTGTAGATTAATTCAGTAATTGATAAATTGGTTCCTAGGGAAGCCAGGCCTATATGCATAGATCAGGACTAAGCTTTTCACTAGCCCTGTGCTAAGGGGTGCCAAAACTAGGCTGAGGACATTGTTTCAATAGGGCATTTGTAACTTGTCCTGTGGTGTAATTTGGAGTCTTTACCATAGCCATGTCAAGTTGAGTACCCTGTCAGTCACAAATTTGTGAGGGGATCTGTAAATTTTTATAAGTATTTTAGATTTTTTGAAGTAATGCAAATATGAGGTACAGGAAAGAAGGGGAGATCGCTGGATGCTCAATTGATATTGTTAGGAAAGATCTTGAAATGTAAGGGGTGAATCACATGACTGCGTGGTCTGTTATTCTTGCTGTCTGTTTTGAGTTTGTGGACCACTGTTTTCTGTACATGTAAAGCATTTGGTTTCTGACCAAAAGTTACATATCTTTTAAATATGGCGGGAGAGCAGCTGATGGTATTTTACCAGTCGAGGGGGTACTCACTGTTCTCTTTTTGCAGCAACCAGAATGTTGTGGTACTCACTCTGTCCCTTTTTTTGCAGCAATCAGAAGGATGTTGTGGATCTTCTCTTGTGTATGGAGAACAAACTGCTGTCCTGTTACCCAGACTTGAAGGATACGTTCACGCAGGTGCTTCCCACCAAGCAGAGATGGGAGGATGTGATGAAGTTTGTGTGTGAAAACAGAAATGGTTAGTCACACTGTGTACTTTTGTTTTTGCAGTTAAGGCTGAGGGTATGTTCTTCTCTTTCAACATGCTCTGGTCATGCTAGCAGACTGCTATGGGTCAATGAACTGGGTGGTCAGTTGTAGATCTGGACAATCCCCTCATAGCTTCATCTCATAGTCAGCTGGCAGCAGTCAATACCGTTGTCTTAGTTCTGTCAGGAGAGGGCAGCCCTGCACACACGTGGTGTTTGGTCCTCCTGCAATCACTGGCAGAGAGCTGAGCTGCTTTTGACTATCTTATGGTTGAGACATGAAGATGCCAAATTTTTTTTTTATCTGTTGTTGGCTGTGTATGCTGTTACATCCCTCACTGACGTACCAAAGTATCTTGAGTCATATTACATGCTATACATCTTAGTTACCTCTTACACGAAATTTGGGCATACACAGAATTATGCTCCAAGACCAATCAGATTTTGAGAACTATATCAGCAAACGAGGCTAAGTAAGGTGTTAGGTATTTTCACACAGTAAACAGGATAACCTTACCTACCTTGCAACAGTCACATAGTTTACATTTAAGTGGCACACCATGCCATCTCTCCCCTATTCTGAGTCTGCAAAAGAATTTGCATCTAGCTAGGCTAGTAAAATTATAAAAACCAGTCCTTTTTCTCTGCCCCATGGCAGATTTCCTGAGTTTATAGGGACTGTTTAAAATTATATATCCTTATTCCAAGAATACCTACATCTTCATACTTTGACACACTAAAGTGTGCAGTATGATACTGATGTGTCACGCTAAGGTAAATATATTAGTCACAATCCCTTAATGGAGTCATGTAGGCTTTGAGGAATAGACAGCAGTCATCTAGACCTCGTATTTGGATAAAAACCAGGCGGTCCACTGTGCACACCATGTAAATCAAAAACCCCTTGACAGTTTCAAAGTTGAAAGGGAGTTGGTTTTGGTTTTGTGGTTGCTTTTTCATGGGTCCGTATGTGGACTAAAAAGGTCTCGAAAATGGAATTTAGGATTCAAGGCTAGGAAAAAAGTCCTGAAAATCACAGCAATTTTACCATCTGGACTTAAAAGGTCTTGAAGTTCATGAACTCTAGACCAGGGGTGCATGCGACTACTGAAACACCAGCCAATCGATAATTGTTCACCTCCAAAAACTAGGCCAAAGAATATTGTTCTTTACATATGTAATATGTAATATAATATGTTTTGTGATGCAGCCCTACATTTGTTTCTTTTTTCATGTTATTTATTGTGTCACAAAATTTAGGTCTTAAATTTTGAGACTGGGTTTTGAAAAGTCTTGAAACACATTTTCAAGGAGTGGTATTAACCTTATTTCCAAGAAGACTTAATAGAAAAGTCTTCACCCAATGATTTACTATTGCAACTAGAAAGATGCAGTATATAGTTGTTAACATGCTGAAGTGCCACAAAGCCCAAACTCAGATAAACAAACAGTGCAGTCACAACATCACTTAGGCCACCTAACAGCCTTGACTCTTGCTATGTTCCGCTGATGCTGATGGTATTAATGCATTGGTTAAGCGTTTCACCCATTATGGAGTTGAGATTTAAAAGAAAAAAAAAATGGTATCTGTCCAAAGACAGTGAAAATTGAATGTTAGTGATTAACTCTTTTAATGTGATGGCAGCATGATGTGCTCTTTAGGGAGTTGAGAATGTTAATGAGTGGTCTGGCATGCTGGAGTAATAATAATATAAAGTCACATGAGTATTTTGCCTGGATAAATAGCTTACCAGCCTCAGTATTATTAGTTTTATTCTTGAAGGCATAACTTTCTTCTCTCTCCCTCGGGTTTACCAGAACTGCAGAGTGAGTGCATGGACAACCAGTTTCAAGACTTCATGCAGTGCTACATGGGAAAACTTACTACCTTGTCAGTGACCAGTTCCCAGGACATCCAGGCTGCTGTCTGCAGGTGGGTAAGGGCACAGGGAAAGAGAGAGGAAGATGGGATTTCCTCTATTCACCTCAACAGATGGTTGGCCGGTAGGATCCCTCCTCCACCACTCCCTCCCTACCGCCATCCCACCTACACCCCCACTTCAGGAGGAAAATGATACCTTTTGATTTGGGCTGCCACAAGTCTGGTTAAAAACTGCCTTTGTTGTTTCAGGACTAGAATATTGAATGAATAGACGAAGTTACACATTTTTATACTTATTATACATTTTTATACTTATGATATCATTGTGCATGCGCTGGCTTCATGAGCAGGCCATGTGGGGGTACCCTGAACAGAAGGAAGATGAAACTTGATCATCAGTTCACCTATATCAGCTCATATGGTCTTTTGAATCAGTAGTTTAATGTTTTATAATGAGAGTAATTATTCTAAATAGTTTTGTTCATAACTATTTCAATACCCACATGAACATTAAAAGTGGGCAAAGTAAAGTGTTGTAAGCTGTATTCTTCCATTTCTGTCACTCAGTTGCCTGGAAGGAATTCAGAAGGTCATATTACTTAAAAGCACCGCCTTCTAAAGGGTTGAGTATAGACATGAGTACAGTCTATATGGGTCTTCTGTGTTAAAAGTGCAATATTAGGCAAAGCAATGAGCGACTGTTATCTGGTAAACGATTGCTTTGTGTGTCGAAGTAGGCAGTAAATTTATTGTAGGCCTGATGAAAGAATGCACACCTGGTCACTGTGTCTAGGGATAGTTAAAAGGGACACAGGCATTATTCCTCTCTCTGTGTTAATCGTCTGTTGGTGATGACAGATTCGCATTAAGATGAAACAGTAAGAGGGCCAGTACTTGGTCATGTAGTGTGGGCACAGTGTGGACTGCAGATGCTTAGCACTACAAGAATCCAAGGATTTCATGATTCCTATTAGATTAAAAATTAAGATTTTCTGGTCAATTGAATTTTTGTCTGTTTAACTTGCCATATTGTGGGCAGTATTGATTACAAGCGAAGTCGATTTTGTCAAAGAAGGACATACAACCATAGACAGTGTTGCCTGCGATATGACAGTCCCAAGCATTCAGTCCAAATTGTTTACTTGGGAAGCAGCATAAAATGATATTCTGTACATCTCCACCAGGAGAAATTCAGCTTGTGCAAGAAGATAATCTTTCCAAGGTAGCCTTTTATTAATAAAGAACAAATGGATGATGCCAATATGTTTTTCACTTGACTATTCATACTTTCTATATCTGCTCACCAAGTGTCTCCCATCCACAGAGTTATTCGGCTAGAGGAACAGTGTATCCAGGAATATCACGGAACTTGTTCTCAGAAATTTGTGGACTTGCTCTTTAAAGTCCTTGAGAAGTTCTTCCCTATGGACAAGTGTCCTGTTGCCACAGTGGACATCAAACAGGTATGGTTATTGTCTGTGAATTACAAAATTACAATAGACAGGGATGGCAGACTGTTGAAAATTTTCAGAAAATCAAAACTCGGGTTCGATGGAAAAAGGGGGCATTTTGACAAGCACACAAGAAGAAATGTCAGAGTAACTTCTGTAATGAACAGAGACCTGTTTGTTAATCTCAAAATCTGCAAGATTTTGTCAGCAGCTGCTGCCATCCCTGAGTAGATGACATCCAACCTCATAAGTTGGGTTGTTTGCTAGGGATATGAGGAACATTTTCGAAGATCCGTTAAGTTCACTTTCATTAAATAATGAGTTTGTAATGTATACAGAATGACATTTCTTTACTGAATCATTCAAAGACATGTTGAGGTTGAAGTATAGATAGTACAGTGCATTATCACATCGTAAATTAAGCAACAATGTATTGATGAAAAGCATTTCCTTTGCATAGTTTCCCTTCATTTCAGAGTCTTTAGAATGTTGGTACTAAGTTTTGGAAAAATACACTTCATTAAAGATTCATATAATTGAATCATTTTGGTGGAGGTGTCAGTATCGGACTCTCCAAGAGCAGATCTGATCAAAAGCATGTGACATGGGTACTGAGCTAAAGAGGGCCCTCTTGGACCTGCAGAGGACTGTCGAGTTTCCCAACAGAACAAATTCGAAGGCATGATGGGGAACACAGATGAAGAAGAAGAGGAGGTGGTGATGAGGCGAGAGGAGAATTCACATGCCCATTTGTCCCCTTCCTTTCCCCCAAATATCATAGGCTAATGATATCAGTCTATTCTGATATATAATATGCAATAGTAATAATAATAATGCGGTTTGTAGGTTTCATACCTACTCCTGTGACTTCACACAGTTATTACCTCAGCACGTCTGATCACTATAGGACTTTCTCAGCTCCCTGGGGAGCATACAGTGCTGCTGCCATTTATAAGCACTGATCACTAGCATTCTGACAATATCTGCAACTGCCTATAGCCAGGCACCATTTTACAGACAGGTGGACTGAGGAAAATGTAAATGCTTTCCCAAGGCATTTACTGAAGTCGGGAATCAAACCAATGATTCACAGATCTTGAGTCTTGACGCTTAACCGTTCGGCCAAACTGATGCACAGTGTGTGTCAAGATTATGAAAATATCTGTGTTCATGTATACTATACTTAAGAACCCATAGAGAGTGATACAGGCAATCTTTTTTACCATCCGCTATGCGCATAAACAGCAGTTCCTGAACATGGTATATAATGATGTGGCTGGTAACTTTTGTGTATGTGTATGTGCGTGCATGTGTGCACACGTGCGTGTATGTGTGCTTGCGTGCGTGTATGTATATGTGTAAATATGTGTGTGTGTGTTTTTGTAGTCGTGAATGGGTGTAATGATGTCATTTATGTATTTGGATAAATGTATTGTATTATTGTCAAACATGCTGTGAGAGCAAATTTCCAGGAATTTGATAATAAAGGTTTATCTTATCTTATCTAACTTTCTTCTTGCATATTTCCTTCTCAGGGACAGAACCCNACGGTGCCGCGGATAGAGAGAGGCAATAAAACTGGACACTGCGGGTGCCATTAACCACAGCACAATAAGTAGGGCGTGTGTATTACACCACCGCTGATAAGACAGTAGGGGGAAGAGAATGCGGGAGGGCTCGGCGGTGCTGAAAAATCGATCGATAATTAAACATCTCGGCAGCAGTATACATACAACGCATCTGGCCCCTTGCACTGTGATGGTAAATAAACAAGAGGCTGCCCTCCTGACCTCCCCAGTGTGCTCGCTCATTCGCGTACGGTTGACTCATCTTTATCATTTTCAGCTTGAATTGAATTTGTCCTCTAGATAATGGCTACCACTAATCCTGTAAAGAGAAACCTCAAGACTCTTTCCATTGAGTTGAATATTAACATGCTCCAGGAAATCGACAGAGGTGCGATGTCGAAGAATGTCATAGCTGAGAAATATGGCGTTCCCGTTAGCACGCTTTCTACGATCTTGACAAACCGGGAGCAAGTGGGAAAAGCGTCGGCCTCTTCATCTATTAAGCTACTACTCAGAGTGATTTCTTATAAAAAGAAATCATCCCATTTAAAATACTTCCCCAGTATGCCATCTTTAGTTACATCCCCTGTTGAATTGCCCTCGTGACTTCCCCAAGGTGCTCGCTCGCTCGCATACGGTTGACTCGCCTTGGAAATCGTTAGTCGAATTCTGATTTCTCCAACTCATTGGGGTGGTCCCAGCGAATTGGAGTTAAGCGGACTCGACTGTAGTACAAAGCATTATCACATCGTAAATTAAGCAACAATGTTGATCAAAAGCATATGACATGGGTGTTGAGCTAAAGAGCGCCCTCTTGGACCTGCAGAGGACTGTCGAGTTTCCCAGCAGAACAAATTCGAAGGCATGATAGGGAACACAGAAGAAGAAGAAGAGAAGGTGGTGATGTGGCAAGAGGAGAATTCGCATGCCCATTGTCCCCTTCCTTTCCCCCAAATATCATGGGCTAATGATATCAGTCTGTTCTGATATATAATATGCAACAGTAATAATAATAATGTGGTTTATAGGTTTCATACCCACTCCTGTGACTTCACACAGTTATTACCCCAGCATGCCTGATCACTATAGGACTTTCTCAGCTCCCTGGGGAGCATACAGTGCTGCTGCCATTTGTAGGCACCGATCACTAGCATTAATTCTGACAATATCTGCAACTGCCTATAGCCAGGCACCATTTTACGGACAGGTGGACTGAGGAAAATGTAAATGCTTTCCCAAGGCATTTACTGAGGTCGGGAATCAAACCCATGACCTGCAGATCTTGAGTCTTAACGCTTAACCGTTCAGCCAAACTGCTGCACAGCGTGTGTCAAAATTATGAAAATATCTGCGTTCATGTATACTATACTTAAGAACCCATAGAGAGTGATACAGGCAATCTTTTTTACCATCCGCTATGCGCATAAACAGCAGTTCCTGAACATGATATATAATGATGTGGCTGGTAACTTTTGTGTATGTGTATACATGCGTGCATGTATGTATGTGTGTGAATATGAGTGTGTGTGTGTTTGTAGTCGTGAATGGGTGTAATGATGTCATTTATATATTTGGATTAATGTATTGTATTATTGTCAAACATGCTGTGAGAGCAAATTTCCAGGAATTTGATACTAAAGGTTTATCTTATCTTATCTAACTTTCTTCTTGCATATTCCTTCTCAGGGACAGAACCCCTTCAACGGTATGTTGATCCATGGTCAGCCACTGCGCTTCCAGCCCAAGGGAGAAGCTAATTACCAGATTGTTCAGGCCTAACAAGTCCACAATCAACACAACTCTCGCAGATGCCATTTATTTGGAAATTTTCAAACACTTTAAAAATTTGATGGAAGTACAGGCCATTTAGATTCCCCATTTTTAGAAACGAAAAAGAAGAATTGATTTTAACTGTTGGATTGGCATCTTAGACTCTTTAGGCATGAATTTTCACCAATTTCACTGTAAGACTATGCTTAATCCTTTAATGTATGGAGATCCCACAACATGTTCATCATTTCATGAAATGTTAAGAACATGTCAGTTCCTTGACAAGTTTAGGAAGGACTTTTATGGAAAGGAATTTCAGCAGTTTGCAGCTTGTTTGCAGCTGTCGTAGCCATCTTTGAACAGGTCTGCGGCCTGAAGAAATGCTTTACTCTTTTTGGTTAACTGATTTGCTGAGTAATGCTTCTCACCATACACCATTTGTTTAATGTTTATGTCGTTGACTTGTGCATGGAACACAAACTACAAGTCAAGTGCATGCTCAACATTCTAGCAGAATATCCAACGAGATTGCCAGAACCAGAATGGTTAGATTTTGCACACATTCCTCTGAGTTGCAGTACTTGTGGGATCTCCATACATGCACTATTGATCTTTCTGCACCAATTAGAACACTATGTTTAGCACCAGTGATGTAATATGTAGTGATGTTTGTAGTTCACCAATAGTGATTTGATTGTCAGGAGTCTTGTACTTAATTGTTGCATCATTGCTATGGTGAAATACTTTTGTACTTTACTTGTTAGTCCAGAACGAAAATAAACTGCCTTAAGAAGTTGTTCAGCGTGCAAAAGTTGCTTGCATTATGATGTCCAAAAAAAAAATGCTCCATGCTTTGAAAATTCTACACCACAGTATTTCATGACAATGTGGTTGTGTGGTGACAAATGATATTTCTGTTATCCAAGTGTTCCACCCTAGAACTGATGAAAGGGGAAAAAACCGTGAAGGTAAAAAAAATTCACATTTAAGGCAAAAAAAAACAAGAATTTGCTCTTGGTATATCCAGTGAACTTATTTTACTATTGAAAGTTAGTCTTTAGGTTTTTGCTTGTGTATCTAAAGAGCAAGTCTACTCAAGAATCTCTAGAATATCCTCTTGGTTTTATTCATGCTGATTTCTGATGTAGGACTGTAAAATGTCTGCCAATTCTTGTAAGATTTGGTTGCTATTCATATCCCAGAAGAATTGCTGGTGTAGTCCGATACATGGTGCTTGTAATTCATATCCTAAACACATGCAAAGCAACACCTAGCACACTCACAAAACACACCATTGTCTAATCCCCCAACACTATGTTGGTTATATCTTTATAACGTCCCAACATAAGAAAGCCAGTTTCAAGTTTATCTGTTAATGATATCAATTTTGATATTGATTTTGTGCACTGTAATGACTTCGGCCGTTGATAATGATCTGTTGCAAAAATGGACATGATCTTGAGATGTTGATATTAAAATGCTTGTGTGTTCAGAGGGGATGGAACTCTGTCTGGTTTTGTTGCATTTCTGGTTTTATCTCATACTGCAACTTTCAGGATTTATTTTGGCATATTTAGTTACATTTTTACATGAATTCTAGTTCTAAAATTAGAAAAAAAAAGTGTTCCTCAGATAGCCTCATTTAGCCTTAAAATTGTGAAGTTCAATTTGAGCTGGGGATGCCAGATCCCCATCAGGATGTTGTCCCTAGATCCTACCACAGTGCTGTCCCCTGGACTCCCGGTCAGTTGTCCAGCATGCAAAAAAAGTTTCAGCTTCTTTTTTTTTTTTCATGTCCTGGTTCCATCCCTGATTCATGTTTTAGGAGCAGATAAAGTGAAATCATTGAGACAACAACTGTTCAAAACATGAAAGCCAGGGCTATGTTGTCAGTCTCGGAATACATTTCCTATTTTAAGGGCCCCATCAGAAACCTTATAGGCAAGGGTGTAAGTGGCACATAATGAAAATGGAGGAAAGTTACCGTGAAACGCAACACTACTAATACATTATGAATAATGTTACTAACAATAATGAAGGCCCGCAGCCACCAGAATAATGAAAAATTGCGGAGGATTTACATCCCTGTGCAGGGCTTCACGACCAGATTTGTTAGAACAAAAAGTGTGCCTTCATTTTGGCTTGACAATAAATGAAATAGGTTGTGCTCCTCTTTTTGATGACATATGTATAACAAAGGTATGAAAACTGTTGTCTCTGATTACAGCAGTCTTGTAATTATAATCTCTCTTTTTGTTTTCTAATGAGCTTACAAGATGTGACTTTTAGATGTGTACATTACTGTACGTTTTTTTTTTTTTGCCAGTGTGCTTGAGAATTTGATATGATTTTTTTGCCCAACTTCAAAAATGCTGTCTTATTCCTAAACAGAACAACTGTATTAATTGTGAGATGTTACATGTTTGTATATTACTCCCTTTACCCCCCATTCTTTGTGCTGGCGATCAAGTTATACTGTATATGCAACATATCCCTAACAACAGATCCCCTGGTTAATTTGGCCACCTGGTTAAAGTAGTATTAAGTTCCATCCACTATTCTTGTCACATACAAGACTGTGTCTCATGGCCATTGGGAATGATGCTGGACTCAGAACTGAGATATCGAGCTCAAAAGGCGATCAGGGCCATCTGATACTGAGTTGTTTTTTTCTGGTTGCAGAAACTGAATGTACACATACAAGCAGTTCTGTATAAGAAAATGATGATTTTGAAGAGCAAATGACAAGTACATGTGTATAAATTTGAGTTTCTATGAGGTGTCTTTTAAGTGGTGTTATCACAATTATCTCTGTTTTACTAGTTTTAGCCATTGTAAAGGGCTGATGCCCTGCCACTTCTAACGATCACATCCCCACCCGGGATTTATACTGTTGAAAATCCTTATGGTCACTCAAGGACTTACGAGAGTTTTATTTCTTTCCAAGTGGCAATATCTCAGACCAGCATAATGCTAGCCCCAAACTGTTTTTCATGTAAACATTTAAAATAAGCTTCTCTTGGATATCAAAAACTTGATAACTTATCAAGCAACTCAAACCTTATTTTATCTGGCTGCAAGGTGAATGGTTAACACATACCATGGATTACGCACCCAAACTAAGTCGGTTATAAGGGGGATCATGTTGTGAGGGTTTTACTGTATGTAGAGGACTGAAATTTCATTTCCATCATGAAGTTTTGAATATCGAAAATTCTTTTTTTAAAACTCTGAAATTCTAGTTGTGTGAAGTGGTAGTTCAGTCCAGTCCATTTGTACTTGTCAGTTGTCAATCTTGTACTTCTCAATTGTCAATCTTGGACTTTACACTTCTACCAGCTTGTTATAGTAGGCTTGTTATCATTTTCACCAAGGAAACAAAATTATTGCTATTGTATATATATATTTGTATCACTCTTTCTCTCTTTTCACTGGGGGTGAAAACCTCCTTACAGCATGGTACATAGTTCCTAGTGTCACAGGTAAAAGTATTCAGTTTTTTAAAATTGTGTTCTCTTCGTTTGAACTCCAGCCGCAACCAACTCTACCTATTCCATGCCGGCAGCCACTGCTGTAGTGTCATGGGCATTAGCAAGAGTGTATAGTGAGGAGTTGCTTATATAGACTGTGATAAGAAGTGAAGAAATTATTAAGGAAACTTGATGTAATGGTCCCATTCTAGTCACTGGACATTACAGAGTCAGATCCTCAGGATATTCAAAGATATGTTTAGGGTATGACTCTCTCATTATCTTTACTGAAATTTGGGTATATTTCCTAGTCCTTGTGGGACCTTTAGCTATGCCAGTGGGACCTTTAGCTATGCCAGTTTTAGCTATGCCAGTTTTGGGGAGAAGAGTTGGAGTTTGCTCTGCGGTCACACATTTGTATGGTAACCAAGCTGAGGTCATGATCATACCAAAGTCAGAAAAAGTCTAGTCCCATTTAAATCCTGCTTTCCCTGATTTGCAAGTGCGATTTTCAGTATTGTTTTCCCTACTCTGATGTAAAAAGTATCAGTACATGTTTATTATACCCTTTACATGCACATCATCTCACTTCTCTTTTGATCTTGCTTGAATGGCACTGGCACTAGGTGGTTAGGGTTAGCTGTGAGTGAGACATCACCTTTTTCCAAAATTTGATTTCATCAATCTGAAATCAGTCTCTTTCATAGAAACTAAAGAAACAATGAAGCATCCGTCCATTTGAGACCCAGATTTTTTTTTTTTACCTGTGGCTTTAGTGTACTAGGCTGTTTTTTATGTGTACTCTGTACTGTTTTTTTGTATTTACTAACACAGGCTGTTCTCCAATCATACCAAGTGGAATTCAGAGGGCTTATAATGACATATTGTTTTTATTTTTGGACATAGCATGCAAAACAGATATGTCTGATATATGAACAAATAAAATGGAAAATTGAAGGTGTGAGGGGTTCATACATAGTTTTAAAGGAAAAACATAATGGTGGCACTTAACATCTCCAAACACGAAAAAAATTTGGATTATCTTTTAAATTATTTTATCTTTTACATTGAGGCAGAAAAAAACCCAAAAAAACTGCATATTACTGGGTTGCATTAATGGATAGCAAACATGCTCACCGACTTTTTAAAATCTGACAAAAACAATGAAAGTTTCAATTTTTAGGACTTTATGGGACTCAGAGGGACTAGTATGAACCCCGTAGTATGCTCAGGTCAAATATTTTGTGGAACATTCCAGTTTCTGCAGTTTTGTAGCTGTTCGGGTGATTTTCGATGTATATTTTGATGCCTTTTTGAAACATGAAATATGACATACCCAGTGTACAAAAATTAGGTTAAAATACAGGGATCACAATGAAAACTTTTGCTAAGGCACAAGATGTCAGAGAATGAATAATGTACTCACTTTCGCTCACCGTCCGATGACAACCATGTAACTGAGAAATAACTCCTATAGAGTTAAGTTAGTGTTGAGCACCAGTGAATATGTCATTCTCATTGATTTGATGACCAGCCATTGCACATGCAGCTTTCTGAAACTAGACTAGAGTTATGCCTGTCCTAAACTTGCACACACCTAGACTACTCTGCTATGCAATGGCAAAACACTATAATTATTTGATTACATGGTGCTTTGACATTGTATGACAACATTTTGCCTGAAATGGACATTTCATAAGATTTGTCCATTCTAAAAGAGGGTTCGGTCTGACTGTATGAATCCATATCAGCAATAATTGTCCTTAACTGTTTCTCTTTAGAAGTTTTACTTTGAGTGTGGCATCCCACCTCTGTATGAAATACCAGCCGACTAGGGCAGTGATTTAGCTAACCAAAGGCGGGTGAAAGTGACAATCTTATTCATTCCTGATATTGTATTTTTTACTCTTGAAAATGGTTTGTGGTGAGTTAGAACATAATCTTGTGATCTTCATTACAGAAGACTGAAACTTATTTCTAAATTCTTTTTAAAAATTACCATGGGGTAGCTAGCTTGCAGTACAGACTATTACTATTTAGTTACATACAGCCCACAAGGAAGTCTTGGTACAGCTAGAAACATAGTTAGTCGTTTCTTAGAAAATTTGGTCTTAGACATGAGAACTTTGGACCAATTGGAATTTGTCCTCATTAAAATGAATCTCAATCACAAATCTTTTTTTTTAAACTATGGGAAACAGAAATAAATTCAGGTTTTAGACTACCATTGTTTTGTTTCTTTGTCTTATGCTGTATGTCTGTTTTCTTCATTGGTGCCTACTGAAATAAAATACATGAGAGCCCTCATTCCATTTCATATTTGACGTAAATGGAGGAGATCTCAGTTATAGTCAGCATAATGTGACTTAGGCAAGTGATCAGTCCTCCCCTCAACACCCTACAAATTTCTAGATACTCCTCTAGGTAAAACCACACTCAAACAAGTGACTAAATCTTGCTCTTTTGAATGGTGACAAAATTTTAAAGTTGCTTTCGTATTACGTTACATAGTGTGCTGCTGGAATGCCCGAGTTTTACAATACAGTTGAAGATCTGTAAGATTTTACAATGAAATCCGTGGATCGGACAAGCAACTCTGTTGTCACCAAAAACTTAATATGTCAGAAATACATATATCTCCTCCTGTGGAAAAGTGCATTTTCAAACCCTCAAAATTTTCGCACAAAATTGCAAAATGTGCATGCGAAAAGTGGTAAAATTTGCACCAAATGTTGCAAAACTTACTTTGTAACTTCATTAAATTTATAACTACGTCACACTGTTTACTATAATACAATTGACAAGTTGTAAAATTCTGTGTTCATGTTGATGCAGCATTATGGCAGTGGCATATCAAGTACATTTGGCTAAACAGGCAAAATTTGCACCAAATCTGTGGAAAATGTATAAATTTGCAAAAATTGTAGCACAGCCTTAAAAACGTGGAAGTTTGCAGTAATTTGCACCTGCAATTTTCGAGGAGACAGGTTCATTCAACTTACTTCAGACAAAATCCCGTAACTTCTTCCTTATATCAAGTTTAATTATGTACTGATAGCGATAACCGGGAACTCTCCCACCTGATGCTGCCCCTGCACCTAAACCAGGTTACTGTTGGTAAAAGAAAAGATGCTCATGTATGTCATGCGCAGTGAAAGGGTTAATATAATAGTGCCATTCAGAAGCATGTTGCATTTCCCACAGTGACACCTGGGCTTCAATGAGTCCTAGGGAAATTCCACAACATGCCAAAAATATGACAGCATTGACAGTATCCTGTGTATACTATATAATAAGGGTGTTCCTGTATACATGATTTAGCAACAAGAGCCATGTATGTATTTTTGAGCTGAAATTCCTAGCAAGAGTATTCCGGCTTAGGCAACTGAAATCTCCAAAGTATAAGCAGAGGAGCTTTGGAAGTAATATGCCCAACATTTCATAAATAACAAAAACAAATGGTAATTTTATTATCTGAATCAAATAGGATCTCATAGCAACATGGTACAGTCGTAACTTAATGCAGTCTTTTCTCCAGACCATGCAATCACAAAATTCACCCCTTATATTTCAAAATCATCCCACCATTTCTTGGCCAAGTGCTGCCTTGTTTCCTGTGCAGAAACTGGGAAGAATTTTGAGGAAGATCTGACATCCGCCTGCTTAAGTTTATGATGAGCGGAGAATGTCCCCTTTCCTCAACTCACATTACCTGGAGAAAAACACTGTTTAACAAGGGAAGTAATCAGCACTCCCCCCAACACCCTACAAATTATCTCCACTAGATAATACCACACTCAAATACGTGACTAAATCTTGCTCTTTTGAGCCATGACAAAATTAAGTCTGGTATTAAATCCTTCATGGTTGAAAGCTAAGACTTGTGTGGCCCTTGTTCCATTCTGGGATGCTCAGAACTCCATTTTCATATCTGTGAAATAACAAATGCAGAAATACACATAATATACATATTATGTATGTGATTTGCCAAATTATAAGCTACTGAAAGTGTGACAATTACATACAGAAAATGCATTGCTTCACACAATAACTAATGCTTAATGAGTTAAATGGGAACTGAAACAACCAAAAATTTGAAGGCAAAGAACTTCAGATTTTAACAAAAATGTCCAAAAAAGAGAGGAGAGAAAATATGACATGAGGGGGAAAGGAAGAAAATGGCATATATTAAGAGGCTCTTAAAAACATATCAATTTTGGTAATGCAATTTCTTTGGGTATTACAATCATCAAAGTTCTGAGTGGTTACCTCCCCAAAATCTTTAACATTAGTGTGTAACTAGTTGATACAGAAGCAGCACAACAAAGATGACCATTCTGTAAATAAAACCTACTTTCCACAGGTACAGGGGACGTTTACACAAGACTGAGTCATATTTAACTGTAACTTACCACTTTGTTCTATCAATTTTCCTTTCCGAGAAGATTCCAGACCTTTCAAGAAAGCCTCAAAGATGTCCAGGAAGGGCCCAAGACTGGTTTTTCTGTAGTCTGTTCAGAAGAGAGAACCAAATTATGATACTCATGCAGTGCATGTAAATTCAAATTTTCAGGCAATTCCTGGAATGACCAATATTATACTCCACCTCTGTGACACACCCACAAACCTTTGCCATGATATGTAAAAATGTAAAAAAGAACCAAGATTATGAACCTAAGAAACAGGAGTGCAAACCTAAGGTTTATTCATTCTACAGTAGAAAGTGGTTAAAATGAAGTCTACGGGACTAAAGATTTATGTTCGGTTTATACAAAGTTTTGTTTAAGAAGAGAAGCCTAAAAAGAGGAAAATGAACAATGTTGCCTTTCATTTTAGCGGCACTTTCGGTTTAACCGATTTCGTTTTAAACATTGTCCTGTACTATCAAAGGTCATGTTAAATTGCTGACAATAAAATGACTCAACAAGTACAATAGTTTTTTTTTTTTTTTTAAGTACAATAGTTGTGGTCTTAAAATTCTGCTGTGGTAAGTATAAGACCTATGCTACATGTGACTGAACCTGCCTGAGCCATTAAATGTTGGCTGCAAAATTTTTAAAAAAAAGCAATTATGGAGCTAATGAAAAAAACTGAAATGTGATATGAACGTCACACATGCCATTGTGGATAAAACTGAGGAATATTACAACTGCAATTTATAATGTTGAACTTATTATTGACATCTCCCTTCATCTACAATGAATTTTAGTCAATTTTTATCCATCTCTAACAATATTATAAGACCTATTATTTCATACCAATACCTTTATAGCCTCAAAATATGATATACTACTGAAATTGAGCAGTGGATTCACAAATAAATGATGAAGGCTGAGAATGGTTTCACTAGAGTTTTCTCCAGACTGCATGATTTCTCACTTAAAATTCAAAATTCCCCCTAAAACTACATTGAGTGCATGCCAATATCCCCTTCTTTCCTGCATAACATGAGAAAAAGCTAAAATGCCACTTAAAAATTTCACAAACCCCCTTCTCTCATTTACAACAAAGAAAGAATGTCAAAAAAAAATCCCCAACTAATATGATCTGGAGAAAACACTGTTTCATCCTGGTTAAGATGTAAACTCTCTTCTCAGTTCTCACCTCGAGATCTCTTTCCTTGCTCATCCTTCTCTCCTAGTTCCACTTTATCCAGCTCATCAAGCAAACCACTGAGAACAGGAAAGGTAGAGAGAATTAATATGCCTTTAAAGGTAAGTTTCATCAGTACAGACTCTTGAAGTTGACATCTAGCTTATGATATGCTTTGCTAAGCAATGTTATGCTGCCCGTGTAAGGAATAAAGTGACTTCATGTATTTTCTAATAACAGGACAAGTTCTGTAATACCCACATGCATTATAATAAATTATGATATGTGTATGTCATATGGGAAGTTATCCTTCACATACCTAGCAGAGCAACTGATGACCATCTCTGCAAGAAAACTTCCCCTCTCACACTTACCACTTACTTTTATTCACAAAAACATATTCATATTATTTATGCAATTATCAAATGCTGCAAAGCAGTAGTGATCATAAACACAATAAATGACTAGTGCTAGTTGTAATGTAAAATCTAATGTCGGACATAATGCAGCTATTTTTACTGTGAGCAACATCGGACGTATGACTTATATTGTGAATTTTGCTAGTCACATATTGCACACATGACCCCAGATATCTCTACTAGTACTACAGACCAAGTCATGAGTTCATATTATGTCACAAACAGATCTGAACATATCAAAATGCCTTGTTTGTGTTAACAACACCTCCTGTGTATGTACATACCTTATCGTGGGTACTGCCATTGGATCAAAGTCATCAATGGTTTTTGGATCCATGGGAACACATACCCGACCTAGAAAGACAGATGATTGGTTCCAAAATAAACACACCAAGGAAGAAAAATCACTGAAAGAAGGTTACCAAAATAGAATCCACGATAAAATACTGGCAGAATATACGCGAACAAGCAGCATTCATTTAGACTTATGAACTGTGAATTTCATGATAATTTTCGCATTAATTTTATTATTGTCATCATTCAATTGCCCACATTTCAACATAATGAGAAATATCGCTGAATGGAAATGCCATAGCCACTATCTCAAGCATCTATGATAAAGATGTTACCCCAGCAAATAGCTTCCTGAAAAATGTCTTCAAAACAAAACAAGAAAACCCAACAAACAAAGTCTCCAGGCTTGATCTCCAAAGCTATCTCTTACCTGTTTTGGGATGTACACAGAAGGGACTTTTCAACAAATGGTTGATTCCCTTGCTGACATTGATGTCGAGTCGAGGGTAGCAGAACTGGAGTTTGATTTCATCCTCAACGTGCGCCTTGGTCATATCCATCTGCAAATGTCATAAGAAAGAGGCTGCTGATATACTGCCTTGCTTTTAAATACAAGTCACTGTGCACAACTCACATACTCATGGCTTTAACCTATGCAATATATGACCTAGAAAAAGTTTGCTAAATTCAAAGTCCAGCAACATTTTTTTTTTNTGCACCTGATATATATATATATATATATAGTCCATGTTGATATGTAAGACTGCATTCCACAATTAGGTCATCTATTCAAATACTGATATTATGCTATTCAACATTTTATCATCACATTGTCAGAATTCATGTTGAGCTCAAAAACTAATAATAGTAATAAGTGTATAAGATCTCATGAATAATTAAGTCTTATCATGGAAACAAAAGGTTAAAGAAGAGCTCATTTTATACCAGTCTTCATTTATACTGTATCCAATCAACAAAGACAAAATACATTTATAAGTTCACTGCCCCATGTGCTACACAAACATATTTAGCATCACGTATATGGACTAGCTATGAAATCCATGGACGTTTCAGAATTATCCACCAGTAGCCCTACTGTACTCTGGAGAGCTCTTCTCTGTGGATGATGTCTAGATGGTACTAAGATACTAAGATCGTTTATCAGTAGGAGTGAACATTAAAATGGCATAAAAAACACACCCAAAATAATCTGAAAATTGAACTTTTGCTGACATATAGTTTCATCCATAATCTACCACAGATTCCAGTCTGTGGTACTGGATGTGTCAAATAATTCTGATGGTGTCCGACTTACTCCGAGCTCCTGAAGTCTTTTAACTTGGATGTGGTTTTTTTTTTGTTTTTTTGTTACACAAAAGTACGAAATGAAATATCAGGGAGTTTGACATCAATGACAATAAATTACAACATACACTTTTCGCCTCGGTCAACCTCTTCTTCAATATGGCCCATCTTGTTGCTGTGTCCTTCCCTAGTTTGCCACAGAAGTCATCGGCCAGGTATTTCCTTACAGGTAGGAATGTTAAGGAAAACAAATCTTGCCTCTGTAAACTATACAGTATACACCAAAATACTCTGTGCTGCCACTGGCTATCTCAGCATCTATTGATCAGTTTCTTCACACCCCAAATACCTTTTACATGCTAAACCCAAAAGAAAAAAAAAATGCAGGATTGGCAGACACCTACTTTAACAAAACTGACTCTTAACCACATTTAAGAAACCTGTAATTGCTAACATCTCAGCAAAGAACCATTGAAATAGCCAAGGCACATATTGTTATGATGACAAGTTCTTTTTCTCCCTTACTGTATAAGAATTGCAAGTTCATGTACAAAATCTGTCACAATAAATAATGAACTATAATGCTGTACACAACTTTTATGGTGTACATGATATCTAGCAAACTTTATTCTGAGGCTAACTACTTCACAGGAATGTGCTATGCAATGATGCAACACAAAGGATATTTTCTGATGGAACAATGGCAATCACTTTCTTCCACTTTTCCTCATCCTCAAGCAAGTCCTGCTTTTTCACTGCATAGTCTACAAAAGAACTGTTGATGATCTCCAGTGCATGTCTGAAAGTACACATACACAAAAAAAATGTGAATCAATAAAGCTAGCTACAAGCAAAGTGTTATATAACAAACTAGCACATTCACCTCTATGAAAAAAATGTGAAATTTTAAAACAAGAGTGAGTCTCAAGCCTGTAAATGTATAGAAAATTGTGCAATAAGGAGAGCTCAATTTATACTAAATTTGATTCACATGTCTTCACATCCTGAGCTCGTTATTCCAGTGACAAATTTAGTCTGAGTTTTTGTATCCCAACACCCATCATCCAACCTTTCCTTAAAAAAAGGCAACCAGGCCCAAGAATCCCAAGGCCCATGTGATTTGAACCTATAAAAGACAGGCTACTTAACTTTAAAAAAAAACCACATTGATTCATGGATATGGTCATTAAAACAAGTTGCACAGAAAGCAAAAAAAGGTGGATCAGGACATGAAAGGTACGATTCCATCCGCCAGCCCACCCAGCAATCAAAGTTGGTTAAGAATAGTCAGGGGCAAAGGGTCCATATAATCAAATAATCACTGATTACCAGCCGAAAATGCCATTGGTCGACCTTGGCCTTCGTGGCAAGTTAAACAAGAACATCGCCGAATCCTATTTATTTGCTCTTTGTCAGGCCTATTCTTACTTTGACCTACGTTCAGAACCTGATACCCCTCCAATTTTCTCTGCTCTATTCACTGATTAATAGGGATAAAGAAGAACCTGGACACCCCTACAGCCAAATGTGGAGTGGCCTCACAAAAAAACTCAATGAAAGCAAGGAAATTTCACCGGCTAGTAAAGAAGAGCTGCTAATCAAGGTCTCCGCTTGATTTGTGGTACAGCTTTCACCTATTGCGGTTTAATGTGATGCGGAACAAAAATAACATATTGGTAAAACGAGACACTATTCTATAGCATTTAGTGAAATTCATTATTATCAAGGGCCTCTTTATTCGACAATAATTAACACTGTTGCTGACAAGTGACATGCCTTCAGTCATAAGTTTACGACCACTTTTATTTTTCGCTCAGTTTAGAAATGAATCCACACTTACAGAAAGCCACATGAACAGTCTCACCACACACATCTCTCTTCACAAGCCCAGTGCTGGTGTTGCCACGTTGCCTATTTTATAGTGCAATGTAGCTGAATCCCAAAATCTTTGGTTGGGGAAAGCACCTTGGGGTACATTTACTTTTTTTATGAAGGAGGTTTCTGACTTTATGAAACATACAAACAAACTTATTAAATAAACATAAATTCTTCTTGGGAAATAACATGAATGACAAAACGTCTTGGAAAAGTAATTCAGTTGGCCCCCCTGTTCTCAAAACCGGCAAGGTTTGACGATGGCAATACTCATATAGGCCTACCCATTTGCAAAAAGGTGGGCTCGGCTTCATGGTGTAGACTGGGCCGAAAATTACGTTTTCAATAAAATTAGTATCTTCTTGTTTTAGGTCTGGATATTTGGCTAGAGGTGGAAACGGGGGAGGGGGAGGGAGTCGCTGAGCATAGAGCGGTTTGTCCAAAGATGTTAGTCAGTCTGCTACCAAAGCAACCAAATGTCATTCTTTTTAAAGATTGCCTGCTAGGTCTAGCCTAATTGGACCTAAATTCTACAATTTTGGAGCCATTACACCCTGGTAAGTGATAATATACATGTATTTTTGGCGATCCTGGCCCTGTAACTAATCTGTAGCCTACTTTTTTTGTGCCTTTTCAGCCAATTTGTTTCTAACTACTCAAACTTTTGTTGTAGCTTTTCAGGAATTGTGATGATGCTTACGGATTTTTTAAGTCCATACTCAGTGTTACAGTATCATACTGTGAACATCAAATACGTGACTATAAGTGACAATCATGTTCAACTATGATTATCCTGTTGAGAAAGTCAGCCTTCGCCCCTGAGAATAGTAGAACAGAAATGGACTTCTTTCATGTAACCAAGGACTGCTCACCTTATGGATGGATGCAACCTGTCCGGTAAATTAACTTTACGAATCTGGTTTTCTCCACCCTGAAAGATAACACCAGGAAAGTCATGAATTGAGCTGGAGAACAGAGACATTATGAACTGGCTGATCGTAATCGGAAACTGAATGAGTTTATAACTCACCCTGGGCTAATAAGGGTGCGTTGTGCTTGAGTGAAAACAAAGAGAGACAAACCATGCTCCTGTGCACTTCCCAGAAATTATTTTGCACTATGAATCAAAAGTTTGAAATAGATCAATTCGTCACATTGTAAGTATGACCTTTTCTGCAGAACAGTTGTTGTTTAGGAAGAATTCACCTTCTTTGTACCTTTACATGCCACTCCTACTTCAATAAACACTATAACTATTACCTTGGACAGCATTTCATGCTAAAAATTATTACAAGAGGCTTGCTAGTTAAAGCAGGTTTTGTAGATAGCTGTACGCAAAATTGTATTTGCGTAAACAGGAAATTGATTCTTTATCATATACAGATCATATCATCTTTATTGGTGGATCAAGTTGTATTGCCTTAATTATATCAAATGCAAATTTTGGGTGATTTTATTGCAACTTTTAGTAGTTTTAGGTCCTGTTTTAACTTAACTTCATCACTGTGCAATATGATCTTATATATCAATATAAATGAGATCATAATAAGTTTTTGAAACCATAAGTGATGGATGCAGATTACAAGATAAACCTCACCTTCACAAGAGTCAGATACTCAGCCACTGCTGATCTTCCTTGTGGAGATAATTTCCTTGCTGCTTCATCACACACCCAACAATGGATGCCTCTCCGGCCAGAGTACACCCACAATAAATGCTGGAATCCAAAATCATCTGAAAGCAAGCATTTTTCAGGTGAGTAAACATAAATCCTGATGAATATAATCAAATATTCTTGAGACTGGGTAGTAGCTATGTTATTTTGCTTCTGCAAAACCTTTTATCAGTTCTATTCTAGTCATAAGTCAGTCCTACCAAAATGACCTAGTAATTACTAGTACACATAAATTATTAATACTTTTCTATTTGTATAGCAGCATACCGAAACTTCTTATAAATTTCAGAGTCATCTTGGGTTCTTGGACAGACCTCAAATGACATTCTTGTAGCCACTGATATTCTCGCATTTTCGAGAACTGTCGGAAGAGGGTCATTCCTGCTTTATTTTAGAATAAGGGGTTTCCGTTTCAGTATGTTGGAACTTACACAAGACTTACTGTTCTCTTGTCATACATTTTTCGTAATGATGACAATGACAACAATGTATGAACCTACCTCGGAGGGCTCTGTCTAGTATCTTCACAGCCATTACCATGAGAGGCCAACATTTGCTGCAGATATCAGCTCCACTAGAGGAGTGAAAAATGAAAAAAATTTAAAAAGTAGAACATAGCATATGTAAATCGCTCATTAATTCACAATGATTATAATGTTAATTTACTAACTTCCAAGGAACTAGTAATGCTTCCATCTGACTCTACTTAATAGCTAATATTCCTATGCATGAATGGAAACAACAAAGTGAAATTCTCTGTGATACTTATGGCATTCTGCATATTAAAAACGGTTCCAACTAAATGTAAGTTGGATTATGCAGAGTTGTTAGGAAACGAAACATTAAGGATCCATTTACAAATACACCATAAACCTGCTTGAATAAAAAAGAATGGATCCCAACAATTTTCAATGAGCTCTTTTAGTGCTTTTGCTGTCATTTTTCCAATCAGAAATCAGACTCGAACAGAGTACTTACGAACAGCAGCTGCGGACATCATCATAGTCTGTCATATCAATATCAAAGACCAGCTCTTTCTCTTGAGCTTGAAAGGCAGTTGACTTCACAGTCTTATGATCCTTTGGCTAAATGAAGAAACAGAAAAGGACAAAAGTTATTCACATCACAAGTTTATTAGATTATGAGGTAGCTTATAATCAAATTAGAAATCCCCAGCTCCTTTCAACATTTTCCAAACACTTTTCCAGAGTTACTCCATTTCAAGGTCCTCCACCTTGGAGTTTTATATCATTAGCCCCATCACTAATTATGTGTCCTGGGAAGCAAAACAAATTTGAGAGCAAAGGCATGGAACTCTGCATCATTATAAAGTCTGAGTCATGTTCTTCACTCTGCAAAAGCAGGAACTTTTGTCCATTGCTTCTAGTCTTAATACAAACTTTCCTCTAAAAACTGCTCACTCATGAAATGTGTTCCAGGCATTTAAAATCTTTTGACATTTGCATCTGTTATGAAACACTGATGTTGTCTGTGGAAAGTAGGCCAACTGGAAGGAAATACATACAACATACTCAGTTTGTGGCCAAAATAAATGGTGACTCATGATTTCATCCTATTACTCAATACAATACTGACCCTGTGAGAGTAGACTGCCCCTATATCAATCTTGTGTGGACATTTCTTCTGCAGTTCTTTCTCAAAGTCTTGCTGGTCAGAGAAGGACAGGTAGCGAATGTACACATCATCTTTCAGAGTGAAAGAGAACTCACGGTGGCCGAAGTAATGCTTGGGAACTGAAACAGACCAACATAGATCTAACCTAATCTCTAACAATTTTAAGTGCTTCAAATTTACATATAGGCCTATTGTACTAAATTGTAGTCTATTTCAGCAGTACCGCAGTTATTGGTTATTGTTTTGTATATGTAATAATGTGCATAGTCATAGATAATGGGTCAAATCTAAAGCTTCACTTCCCAACAAGCTTGTATTTTCTTTTGAAACATTCAAAGTTGATTCAAGAGTCATAACTTCTGCCAAAAAAAAATTGTCAAGTGTCTAGACTAGATTCACTATTCAGACTTCTGAAATGCTTGTCAGTCTATTCTAGATCTAGACTAGACATCTAGTCTAGATCTAATCTTCCCGATCCAGCAATGGTTTCCTTCTATCATTGCTTCAATGACTGTCACTAGCAGCCCGACGTTCTGCTTTCACTGACCAAGAAGAGATTTATATCTAGAGTCTAGAGTAGTCTAGATATCTTGAGACTGAGAGTCTTTCACTCCTGAATCACATGGCAATCTATGCACAGCCTTACCTCCACCGTAGTTCAACCACCTATAATATGGTCCGTATGGGAAAAGGCGTTTGTAGTAGAGTGGCAAAAGATCAGGAAGAGAATTTGGGTCGTATGAATCTCCTGACATCTTT
>JAWQUT010000458.1:262025-269525 GCA_033807755.1 Ellobium chinense
CCTGAACCAGTTAGATTTTGAGAACTTAGGCAGTGAAGCAGGCTACCTAATATTTTAGGTCTTTTCACTCAGTAAACAGGGTAACCTTACCCACCTAGCAACAACCACAAAGTTTATACTTGAGTGGCTAAACCTCACCAATTATGAGTCTACAAATGTATTTGCACCTATCAAAGCCTTTGAAATTCAAATCCAACCCCTTTCCCTCCTTTCCATGGCCGGTTTTCTGATTTTATAGGGACTATTTAAAATTGCATACCAAAATGCCAGGTGCTTTTGGCATCTTCATACCTATAGCAAAATCTCACGAACTGGTATTTCCTGAGACCAATCCATTATTTTGAGTTTGTGAGGTGTGCGACTTGGAGAGTAAATTTTCATGTAGCTAATAAATAAATGGAGTACTCAATTTCGCCGTGCCCCTGTACTTTCTCTACCCCTTTGCTGAACACCGAAAAAAACGCTCGCTTATTTACGGCGAAATCGAGTTCGCCCCAAATAAGACACCCAGAACCAGTAGCCGTAATGCATAATCCTTATGCTAGTTAGCACAATGCGGTAACCACGGGAAACTCACAAAACATTATCAGTGTTCACTGTAGTTAACGCAGCACGTTAATTAACGTATGGATTATGCATACGGCCCCAGGTCATAACAGCTGCAGTGGAACCTAAATAATAATTAATCATATAATAAGTATGATCTCATTATCTCGCTCACGGATTCGTTATTTTTCTCTAATTCCACATGGACCTCGTTGATAGATTGCAGGAGTCAAACTGTAAAAGCCTCTTTGGGCCATTTAATAAAATTTTCTTCTCAAGCCACAGGAATGTATCGCGATGGCCAAGGCTAGTCTGCAGGTCTGGTGCCACCACTGTGCTCAAATTATATACTGTTTACAATGAAGAGTCCTTCATTTAGATTTCTCACAAAATATACAAGTTTGTTTTTTTTTTTGCCCGGGAGAAGTAGAGAGGGAAGGGGTGGTGCTTTTAACGAGCCACTAGTTGCCCTCATCGTCCATGGCCGACATAAGACTAACTTTGTCTAACGGCGTCACATGTGCCTCACTAAAAGGTTGAAATGTCAACACATGGAGATGTTAGTGAAATATTAATGAGAGAATTGAACTGATGGGACATTCAAGTGCGGACAATAAAGTCAACCTGGCTTTTATATGCTACACAAACACACATCCATGACAGAGCACATCTGTCGCCCTCTCTCCAACATACTCCCTACCTCCTTCTTTTTTCCTCTGTCTCTCTCTCGCTCTATCTAGCACTCCTCCACTCCCTCGCAGCTGTGCTGTTGTCATTTCTCTCATGTATGATCTCTCTCTCTCTCTATCTCCCTCTCTCTTTCTTTCTCCCTCTCTCTCTCTCTCTCTCGCTCAGTTCCATTGCATGTCTCTCTATTTTTCTTTTTCTTGCAGATTCCAAGTTTTCAGGAACACTCTCATTCTCTTCTTTAAGTCCCTCCCCATCTCTCCATCTCTGTCCATCTTTCAACGACCCTTAGTATCACACACACACACACACACACACACACACACACACACACACACACACACACACACACACACACACANCACACACACACACACACACACACACACACACGCACACACACACACACACACAAATATACACACACGTGCGCACATCAACTGTTCTTTTGTACTTTGTTCTTGCTCTTACTAATCTAAAAGCAGATTGCAACAAGTACTACGATTGCCACTCCTCCTCCTCCTACCACTACTACCACTACTGCTGCTGCTGCTACACTACTACTACTACCACCACCACCACCACCACCACTTCTATTACCACCACCACTACCACTACTGCTACATCGACCAGTCTATTACTTAATTTTTCTCTTTCCACAGTACCACAACACTATTACTAAATACATTAATTACTACTGCTACTACTACTACCATTTGTGCAACAGTTACTGACTTAGAGACTACCATAAGGCCTCCTTCATAACACTACTAACACGTTTTCTCCTAGTCCTGCTGCTGTTGATGATGATGGTGGTGGTACTGCTACTGTTGGTGATGCTGCTGTTGGTGATGGTGGTGGTACTGCTGCTGTTGGTGATGGTGGTGGTGATGCTGCTGTTGGTGCCAGTGATGATAACGAGCCTACTGCTGTTACCACTATGGTTACTAACAGAAATCTGCAGAGCAACTTTTAAGTTCTCTTTCAATGTTGCATACGCTGAAACATCGTTTCATAAGAAGTAGGTAACATTTTTAACTAACACAACATCCATCTAAATCTCTTAAGTTCAGTTCAAAGCTATCAGGGCACTTTGGCTATAGTAATCATGCCTTGTGTTAAGGAATCCGACGAACTCGACCTTCTGGGGTGCAGTTCATAAGATGTGTTTACTATTTGAGAGTTGTTGCAGTAATTAAGTTCACCTTTATGCTGTGGTTTTTTTTTGTTTGTTTGTTTTGGTAAGCACTGAATATAATATCAGAGAATCAAGGTGCCAGGGTATTACTGTACAATTAATATTCAAATCTTGAAAAGAAAGTGCGACAGGTGTCTGCGCAAAGACCTTATCTATGTTATAATAAGTATTAATGATACGACCTTTTATGCAGAAATAGTACTGGGATGTAAGAAAGGAGACTGTCGCGAAGGGGTGGGGGTGNGTCTGGAGAGAGTGTGGGAGAGGGGAGAGTGTGTGTGTGTGTGTGTGTGGGGAGGGCGAGGGCGGGGGAGTCTTCGAAACATACGGAAGAGACCGTTTGTTTCGTGCAAATTATTGCAAAAGTCTCCCCAGAGAAAATGTTGTTGAACCCTGCTCAGTTGGGCCACGACAAATTAGCTCAGGTCGAATGAACGCAAGGACACTCTGATAGTTTTGAGGCCAAGGGGAGGGAATACGAAAAATATAAAGGCAATAAAGGGGAAATAATAACGCTGACCTGCAAGCCTCAAGGTTAAGAGGTCACCAGATGCTAGAGGTCGCAGGTCACCAAACGGGCAGTAGGTTTGCCGGGCTTCGGCCTGGCTCTGAGTTGGGAGTTGCCACTCGAAGAGATTTTTTCACTACGGTAGGATAAGATGCTTTAACGAAAAGCCATAATTTTCCCGTACGTGGGGAAAATTTCACGTTTCGTATTTTTTAAAAAGAAAATTCGTGAAATGTTGGACCAAGTGGGTAAAATGACTGGTTTCCTTCTTTTTAACATGGAAATATAGATTTCGTTTTCCACTGAAAATGCCTCAACATCGTGCATAGGGAAATTTAAGGGAAAATAATTCCTTTCGTTTTGGAAGAAAAAGCACATGACCAGAGTGGCAACATGGGTCTGGCTCAGTGCAGAGTAGACTGTTAGCAAACATTGACCCGAGGGTTTGTTGACCCTGGCCTACCTCGGCTGGCATCTCTCTGTCTCTCTCTATCTCTCTCTCTCTCTCTGTCTGTCTCTCTCTCATTTTTCTTTCTGTCACTCCTTCTTCTCTCAGTCTCTCCAAACCGACCAATCCTCATATTCCCGTTTTTCATTTTTCTCCCTGTCACTTCCTCTCGTTCACTCTGTGTCTTTTAGATTCATTCCTTTGTCTCGCCTTCTCTATTTCTCTGACATTCTGTATTAAACTTTCTTTCTTCTGTCTCTCTTTCTTACTGTATCTTTCTGCTCTCTCTCTCTCTCTTAATCTTCTTTCAGTCTCTTTTTCTCTCAGTGTCTCGAAAACTAATCTCATTTTTCTCTCTGTCTCCCTCACGTCCGCTTTTGTCCCTCTAAGATTCTCCTCTCCTCTCTCTCTCTCTCTCTCCCTCTAATATTCACTCTAAATAAATGTTTCTTTCTTCTCACTGAACCTCTCTCCTTCTTGTCTTTCTCTCTTATTCTGTAGTGTGATGATCTCATCTCTCAGCAGTATCTCTTCTTATTTCTCTCTCTCTCTCTCATTCTTTTTCTTTGTTTCTTTCTCCGTATTTTTTTGTCTAACTCTCCATCCTCTCTCTCATCGTCTCTCTCATTCCTCCCTGTCTCCTTCCTCTGTTTCGTGTCTCTCTCACTGTCTCTCCGTCGTCCTTCCATTTGTATCACCGTTTTTCTCTTCCTCTCTCTCTCTCTTTCTCTCTCTCTCTCTCTCTCTCTCTGGTATCCTCTTTTGTTTCCCGTGTAGGTCTATTTCGAAACCTGTGCTTATTTAACTCCCTCACCTCTTTTCACTCTCGTCAGGGGCGAATCTGAGTTCAGCCGGACCCTGGGTCGAAGAAAGATGCGCCCGGCCCTCCCCGTTTTTAGTGGAGCCGGTAGAGAGAGAGCGCGAGAGACAGAGAGAGACAGAGAGAGCGAGAGAGAAAGAGAGAGAGGGGTGATAGAGACAAAGAGAGAGAGAGACAGAGATGGAGACATGGAGAGAGATAGACAGAGGGAGAGACAGAGAGAGAGAGAGAGAGAGAAAGACAGAGATATAGAGAAAAAGAGAGAGAGAGAGAGAGACACACACACACACACAGACATAGAGAGAGAAAGAAACAGAGAGAGAGAGTGGGGATATCAATAATTTTTCTACAGAAGATTTTGTATTCGATTCACACCGGTAAGTACGGGAGCCCCACAAGAAGACGTTACCCGAGTTCCTCGTTACCAGAGTAAGGAAAGTCCATTCTTAAAAGATTCCACATTTTTACTGTTAGTTTTGGAGCCTCTAATGACAGATCGGCTAAACCTTATATTCCGGTCCCCTCTCTTTCTCGACCTCTCCCCCCTTTTTTTTTATTTTGGTCCTCCACAGCTTTGTAATTTTTTTCCCATTTTCATGGTCAAATCGTCAGAGTCAGGTCAATTTCACCAACTCTGATGAAAAATCACCGAGAGTGGCAACCCTACTGAGGACGGTTCGCCGAAATGACGTAGGCGCTAAATTTTGTGTCTTTTTAACGGGATGCGAATCATCAGTTCGCCGACACAGGAGAAATCGAAAGCACTGCATTGAAAGTAATATAAGACGTACTGGAAACTTGGTCTGTTGGCTTTACATANTTCACTCTCGTCAGGGGCGAATCTGAGTTCAGCCGGACCCTGGGTCGAAGAAAGATGCGCCCGGCCCTCCCCGTTTTTAGTGGAGCCGGTAGAGAGAGAGCGCGAGAGACAGAGAGAGACAGAGAGAGCGAGAGAGAAAGAGAGAGAGGGGTGATAGAGACAAAGAGAGAGAGAGACAGAGATGGAGACATGGAGAGAGATAGACAGAGGGAGAGACAGAGAGAGAGAGAGAGAGAGAAAGACAGAGATATAGAGAAAAAGAGAGAGAGAGAGAGAGACACACACACACACACAGACATAGAGAGAGAAAGAAACAGAGAGAGAGAGTGGGGATATCAATAATTTTTCTACGGAAGATTTTGTATTCGATTCACACCGGTAAGTACGGGAGCCCCACAAGAAGACGTTACCCGAGTTCCTCGTTACCAGAGTAAGGAAAGTCCATTCTTAAAAGATTCCACATTTTTACTGTTAGTTTTGGAGCCTCTAATGACAGATCGGCTAAACCTTATATTCCGGTCCCCTCGCTTTCGCGACCTCTCCCCTTTTTTTTTTTTTTTNNNTTTTTTTTTTTTTTGGTCCTCCACGGCTTTGTAATTTTTTTCCCCATTTTCGTGGTCAAATCGTCAGGATCAGGTTAATTTCACCAACTCTGATGAAAAATCACCGAGAGTGGCAACCCTACTGAGGACGGTTCGCCGAAATGACGTAGGCGGTAAATTTTGTGTCTTTTTAACAGGATGCGAATCATCAGTTCGCCGACACAGGAGAAATCGAAAGCACTGTATTGAAAGTAATATAAGACGTACTTGAAACTTGGTCTGTTGGCTTTACATAATATAGCTTGTGTTTACCGACGTGTGTATGTGTCTGTTTTTAATGTGGAAAAAGAGGGGATGGGGTGGGTGTGGGGCGGAATCGCATTGTGAGGAAGCTGCGATCCGCAGTCTCAGATGTGTAAAACGTAAGTGAGTGTGAATAGTATTTTGGAGNAGGGGGGGGGGGTGAGGGGGAAAGCATGAGATTTAGGATAAAATTACTTGACCTGTTTGTCGGAATTTATACGTTTCATAACCACAACAACAAAAACCTTACAATAATTGTAATATATTTAACAGCAGTTTTAAAGATAATAATAATAATAATACATAGCATTTATATAGCGCTTATCCCTGTAGATACAGGCTCTGAGCGCTTTACATAGAGAAGTAGATAAAATTATATATTATTCAGCTCACACATCCAAGCATACTACACTCTGTGCACATGTACTGCAATATAGATGTTAACAAAAATTACTGTTTTGATTCTTAACTCCTAAATACCAATTTTCCTTTTAAAAGAGAAACATATCATGAAGTGTCTTTATCCAATCCCCCCATCCCTTTTTTGCGTTGAGCCCCCTTCTGCTCATACTCCTCCTAATCTAATTATCTTAATACCCCTTGCACCCCCTCCCTTCCCTCTCCACCCCCTTTGTCTTGATACGCCCTCGTATTCATCTACCAGCTGTACCCCGCCCAGCCTGCGTTTGTACAGGGGCGGACCGGGTCCAGCCTAAAAAGCAGGAGACAAGCTTCATAAGGCGCCCTGCATGGCACAAAATGCCTCGCACCTGTTGTAGGGAAGAGGCGAGATCCGGTCTATGAATAGAATCACCTTGCCTTACTGGACACCAATGACGCCAACAAGCCAGCCGGTCGCCTCGTTTCTTTTCCAAAAATACCTTGACATGTTACGCCTCTGCTTCCCCCTGTTTTTTTTTTAATATACGGCTTGGTACATCCTTGATCTTCTTTCTACATTTATATTGCAATGTCATAGTACAGCTGAGCTTTCATCCCATCCTATTCCACATTTAGCTCAAATAATTTTCTTGATACGCCCTCGCTCTTTCTCTCATTCCAAATTTGTAGTCACAGACCTTTGATTTACCTTTCCGTTACACACTTTAATATCTTAATACTAAATTTGATACGCCCTCGGATTCTCTCGCCCTCTCCTCTCCCCCCTCCCCCTCCTCCAATTCCCCCAGTCCTATTTATGTACTGCAGAACCTGGATACAAAGATTATCCCTCGCTTCATAAATGAAAAATACATTGCCCTTAGTGTGTTAGGATTACGGGTGAGCACTTGGCTCACATGTAAAACTTAGAGACCGATTCGGGCAGTAGGTACTAAATTGCTAATCAAGTTAGCGTCCTTGTGGCGTAGTAGTGGTACGTTCAGACTTGCAAGATGAGAGACCCTGGGTTCGATTCCCAGTAGGAGCATGAAATTTTTTAGTGGTAGGTTTTTTCGGCCGATCTTCTTAAATTCGATATTCACAGTAATTTGGTAAAATCCTGAATGAAATTAGATAATAATTATGTAACAGCTTCCGAAAGAAATGATCAGACTGAGCTCATATTCCTCCCCATTAATGAATACTGGAATTGCCACCCCGTTACATTAGTCTTGTAGTGCATCTAA
>JAWQUT010000458.1:272025-274112 GCA_033807755.1 Ellobium chinense
AGTTAATTTTGCCCTCATCTGGGTCACTTCTGTTACAATTAAATAGCGAACGCAATGAAATTAATATTTCTTTTCATCCTTAACAGAGCCCCAGCCGCGCAATGTCTGCTAAATCTGGCCCTATTACATCATTCCATCTGACCTTTTTTTTTTTCTTCCCTTCCCGTTTGAAGTTCAGCCCATCCCGGCCTCGGACGTCAGTCGCTCAATCTGGCAACATCTCTGATGCCAAGCGCCGTGTACTTATCATTTCGCCAAGCACGAAAAATTCAAGATCTCTGATCGAATTTTGAACCGAGGGAAAAAAAATTTGGCGACATTTTTCTTGAATGGAGCTTCCGCCGAATGAGGTCACTGTGGCAAACTCAATGATGACTGTTACGTTACCTCGCGAAAACAACTTCTACGCATGCGCGGCGGGCTCAAAACTGGGTTAGTCGGTTAGTATGATCAAAAGCCATCACGCTCGCGCGCACTGTTAGCTTCTATCTCCTTTTCGCCCACCTCCTTCCTTCCTCGACTAATGGGCCGATACCGCAATTTGAGGAACTTATTAACTTGATACCGAGTACTTTTTCTTGTGTTTGAGTACTGATACTAAGTACTCTGACAAGAAAGTTGCTCATTTATCTCTCAAACATTTCCTTTGAACTGAAACAAACCTTCTACACAGACGTATAAAAAGACGTATCCCACAAATGAAGCCAAATTCAAAGGTGGGAACATTTTGTTCGGTATTTTCGGTCGATTCTGATGACAGTATCCGAATCACAAAAATGTAATCACGTAATAATTTCATGACGAATAAGAGCTACGAGATACAGTGAGTCTCCTTTGCTCCTGAAAAGGCTGCGCAGGATCCCATTTTCTTGCCAACTGCATTCATGTGGAATAATATAACGTTACATGTCAACATGGATGCCAGTGTCACTGATTGCAACTAATTGATCACAAATATTTTAACCCTTTCAATCATTACTTATTGGTTATCTTTGGATGACTTAGTACGGCAGTAAGTTACCCACGCCTTTTTCAATACAAGCTTAAAAGTGTGATGCATTATATTACCCATGAACTCCTCGGGAGAAGGTTTCAAGAAATCGCAACAGTATTATGTATGGTATGGGTCCTTTTCATAATCACGACTGCCTTTCAGAGAGTTATGTCTTCTTTTTTTTTTTTGCTTGCACTATGTTATGAAATTGGTAACTTAAGTCACCAGAAATGTCCCGGAAGGCAGTTAAGAAGTGAGTGCTCGTGTGAAACATAAACAATGGCATCAGTGCGTTGCTAAGAAGACCTTACAGGATAAATTATCAGCATTCTAGGAATTCGTGTTAATAAGTGGTGCGGTGCATATAACTGCCCATCTCGGCTAAAAAAATATATTTATTTATTTATTTATAGACAACCCAATAAAATCGAAAGCAGACAGGTAGGGGTGCCCTGTCTGCGTCTATTTGCATATATCATCATGGTAAAATAATAAATATTAGAATTAAATTAATCAGTCTTATGTGTTAGAATCAAATATTATAGTGTATAATGTAAAATGAATGGGATAATAACCCAGAACTAATACAGATAACATTAAGCTCTGTACAAAGAAGCCAAACGGGTGAATTTAGGCAAATTTGGCGGCTATGGCCATTTTCTATGAAGAAACGACTGCCGAAACTTTGTAACTCAATAGTTGGCAAAAAAAAAACAAAACCGATTCCTCCAATAACCATAACAAAGCTCAGTATTGAGTATCCGGAATCGATACCCTCCTGGTACTTTTCTCCCGCACTAACCTTTTCCATGTAATCTTACTCATCCTATGCCCTTCTCATCCCGCAGACAGTTTGCTCAGCAATCGTTGGGGATTGCGAAGTCTCTTGGGTAATCGCTGACAGCCGCTATCTGTAAACAACACACATTACACACTACAATAATGTTGTGTATCAGCGGAGATATCTATGGGATCATTGGATGTAGGTCTACACTTGGCAGTGTCATAGTTAGGAGCTCGCCCCGGGGTACGGGGTGGCAGTTTCAGTCAGGGGCGGAGAAAGAGAGAGAGAGAGAGAGAGAGAGAGAGAGAG
>JAWQUT010000458.1:274230-285743 GCA_033807755.1 Ellobium chinense
CCTATATCCCCTTCCACTCCCCTCCCACCCTTTCCTAGGGGTAGAGAACTCTTCTCCTGCCACCGTCTGCTGACCTAATATCATCATTATTACGTCTACAGCCATTTGCAGATCAAACAATAACTCACCGGATGTAGCCTATTACAGTAAAGCTCTATTGGTTTTTGCGAATGTCATAAAATGATATCGGTCAGTACAGAAAAAAAAACCCAAACAACTTCACATCACGACCACCTTTCAAACTGGGCGTGGTAGACTGTAATTATATCCGTGAATAGACCGGACTGCGTTGAAAAGGGCAACACCAATGTCAGTATCGTAGCTAGACTAGCGATGGACAGAGCTCACCAGGCTGTCATATAAAAAACCAGGGGACAGAGATGCACCAAGGGCGGGTTCAGTTTACCCAGCACAAGGTTTATCCTCGGGGACATCGGCCAAAGAGTGCATACATAAATATAGATCTATCTCGGCACCTAAGTTTACAAGTCTCAGTGCCAGGGTTGCCAGACTTTCTTTTATCGAGCTGGAGCCAAATCGCATAACATGAACAACAGCCGCCTCCCCACCCCATCTCAAAGAAATAAAAATCCTGAAAAGGACCTACTCTAGACAGGATTAACATTAGACAAGAATTAATGTATTACGATATGTCTATGTATTAGATTTATATTAGATATTAGATATTAGATATACGTGGGTATTATTATTATCATAAATCTGTCTTTAGAGCAACAATACAAGAAAAGATCGTTAAATGGAAATAGAGATCGTTCTTTGATTCGCAGTCATGAGAGAAGCCCGATGACGTTTAAGTACCAAACAGTTTGAGAGAAATATTAGTACCTTTTGTATAAGAAATTAGTCAATTTTGACCAAAAATTCGTCGGAGACAAAAAAAAAAAAAGAGCTAAAGGGCCAGTCAGTTATTTGGGAGCCAGGGGTTTTCTAAAAGAGCCAAAAATTTATTTGGCTCCGAAAGAGCCAAGTCTGGCAACCCTGTTTAGTGCTCTAATTCTGAGACTCTCCGAAAGTGTATCAGATACTTAAATAAGAGTCAGGGGCACGGTTAGAAAAGAGAAAGCGTCCGTGGCCAAATCCTTGTCTGCGTTTGTTTGGTCCCCGGAATTTTGACGAAAGGGCAAGCTACACCCTTTCCTTACAAAGGATAGGTATCTGGGGTCCGTTTTTTGGTTGGTGCGCGGTGCAAGCCTGTTAGGGATTTGTTAGAAATGTGATTCCTTTTGGATCACGGGAAGAGATAGGTCGGCAACATGGCGGCAACTATCTACAGTTTCAAAATTGTTAATGGAACGTCTTATTACCAGCCTTGTGTCGAAGGAGGATGTTGCACGAATCAATATTAGTACACATGCTAATGAGTGAGGTAACGGTACAAGTATAGCAAACACTCTCGCAAGTCCTTGCATTATTTTCTGTCTCTTCAGCATTAGTCGCAGCTTTCCTAAAGAGTGATATTTCCTTTGCTATGGAAGGGGTGTGGCTCGCCATTTCGTCAAACTGCAGGGACAAAAAAAAACCGCAGCCCTTGTAAATTATCTAAGGACCATCTTTCTTCTTAAGACGCGATCCTACACATAACCTTTCCTTTAACCCTAATCTACGCTCGCTTATATAGCGTTTATATAGTGTCTCAGAATATGCCAAAGTGACATAGAAAAGACCTGACCTATACAGGTACCAATAATTAATGCGGCAGTCAGGAAACTTGAATCCGTTCCTTTCTTAAGTCTACTTCCCCTCTCCCGNCAACCTTCAGAATGGGCGGCGCCTTGACCTGTTTGACTGTATCTGGTGCGCATGCAATGATGGAGCTACAATAAGTGCAAACAACGGAGCCGCTTCGTAAACAAGTTTGCTGAGGCGCAGGGGCGGAGACAACCATCCTTATTGTAGAGAAAAAGAAGGGTAGTATACATTTCCAATCCAGCAACCACTTGAGCTCGCGCCTTTCGATTTGGTGTCATGAAAAAGAAGGGGGTAGACATTTTACTCTCTATTGGACAACAACAAGTCATCTTTCCAAGGACGGAAATACTCCATTGAACCCACCACTGACATTTTACGCTAGAATGCCCATGTGCAGCTAAGAAAGTACATAGGGCATAGATCTAGGTCTATCAGCTGCTATGCAGAATATTGTACCGTTTTTTGTAGTATGTCTCCCTTGTAGGGTTACCGATAGGGATCATCCATAAGGTACGTATACCAAGAAAGAGGAAGGAGAGGAGGGGGTGATGGAAGGGTCATTTTTTTTTTGTCAGTAGGAAAGAAGATTGAGGAGGGGAGAGGGGGTGATAAAGCAAGTATTTACTTGTTTTTCTGGAGAGGAGTTGGAGGTGGCTCGAAGCAACATTGTCATGGATCAAATATTGAATATATTCATACCATACCAGAAGAAACAGGGCGGGATGGAAGATTAACACCATTTGCTTCACAGCCTAATAAGCCCGCATTATTTTTTAAACAATATTTAAACCGCGTAAATAGTTCTTTTCGCTAGATATTTTTTGAGAAAATACCACTGGAAAATCGGGATTTTCATCCTGCGCGTTCGTGCTACGTGACGTCAAACAGCGAGATGGGCCAGCAGTTGTTTGGTGTGGATGGTCCAGATGGTTTGCGGGTGCGTCCGAACCAATCGTCTGCTAGCTTTTCTCGCCTTTTGACGTCACACAGCACCAGTAATGGGAGCCTACTGAGGGTGAAAATCCCAACATTCCAGTTGTATTTACTCAAAAACAGTCAGGCGGAAGGAAAATATACATGATTTAAAGTTTTTGAAAACTAGATTTGACTATGTGGACTTTTTAGACTGCGAAGCAAATTTCTATCCTTGCCCCTTTAAGCTGTACAGCGCCTGGAAAGGGCGTGGGGGAGAGAGGTGGGTCGAAAATTCCGTAAATCTGTGCACATTCTTTATGATCGACCCCTCTCCTGCAGCAGATTTTTTAATTTCTTAATTCCTTGGCCCCGTTCTGTACAATCGAACTAACCTCTTAACCGACATATTTTGGCGGGGTGGAAATGCAGCTGTGGTACCAGGCTCATAAAATGCATTGTGAGACGGGGTGCCAAAAGATTGAAGGAAGACCAGTCGTAGGGGTGAAGTCTTATTGTATAGTATTTGGATTTGACTAAAGAGAGAATTGAGATTCTATACACATGCAGTGGCGGCTCTACTCTTTATTTAGCGTAGGCAAAATCCACGTAATAGTTCGAGGGTAGTGAAGCAAATTATCGTATCTCGAGATACGGCTATGTTTAGATACGATAGTTTGCTTCCCTACCCTCGAGTTGCTGATAGTGCTTTGGGTGGGAAAAGGGNGATGACAAGTTTGTCACAGAAAAAGACCGGGCATGATCGACTGGCCCTATCTACCAAAGGCACAAAAGGAAACAGCCGTTTAGCCCCATCAAAAGATTGGACCACGCATCGCCATTGCATAGCATCAAGAAAAATTAAGGTCATTAAAGGAACTTTAATATCTTTTGAAACTCTCAGAGAAGTGAGAATATGTTTCTTATTATAATATGGCTAAAGCTTGTCTTAAATGCCTCCTGATGCGAGAGGGAAAGAGAACAGTCGATGCTAAATTTTGCCCAGAAATGCTGACATGCTTTGAGTTATCGATCTCGAAGGTTTGAAGCTTTGAGGAGATTACTTTCAGACTACGCTTCTAAACATAGCACAGTAACATGCGCCCATTAAAATATCATGCAGGCCTGTGTCTGAAATCTTGGGGCCAAACGATTCATGTATCTTCTAAACACAGCAAGGTAACATGCACCCATTAAAATATCATGCAGGCCTGTGTCTGAAATCTTAGGGCCAAACGATTCATGATCTGCACTCCTTCTATCATTTGAAAGTTCGAGCATTAACGATGGGATATTATAAGAATCGTAAGAATTATATTTCCGCATTGGTGCTGCATGCAGTCTTAGTAGCGTTCAACATGTAGAATTAATGTAATTCTTACGATGGTAAGAGGTCCTTTCGTTAGTATACAAGCTCTCAAGTTAGAACTTTACTGAATACAATAACTTTTCCTGACGGAGTTCTAACTTCAAATAACTTATATTATCTCCCTAAAAAATAGAATAGAATTACATCTGTTTTAATATTATAAAAATTCCATGATCGCTTTGCCCCGACTTGAAGGTAATCCAAGTTATGTGTATTTTGTGTATATAGTAAGGTGAAAACAATGTTATACTTGCTACATAATAAATGGTCATGCGACGTATTACATATAACTTTCACAATAAGATTAAGCGAAAAATGTGATTTCATGCAGGAACTTTTTAGCATTAAGAAACGTAGATCTAGTCTGAACCATCCTTAAGTTAACTAGTAATTTCACCCATTCTTTGAATGGGCTTTCCATGCCTGCATAAAGAATTTCTGACACATGGCTTAGACGAGTGACGACAGACACGACTGACAACCAAGCGTGGCACGGTCTTTGAAACTTGAACTCTGACCACATGAAGCAGCGCAAATTGAAATCAACAACTGGCTGTTACACGCACCTTTACAAAAAAAAATAAAAAAAAAAACCGCGGCTTTTTTAAAATTTAGATATAAAACCTCCATAAATTAAAAAAAACAACAACAACTAAGGCCACCACACAACTCGGTATAAAAGAAAATAGTGGCATATTAAATTTCATGGGTGTGGGTGGGTTTGTATAATAAGAATCATAGGCGTTTCATAATGTCATCCATTCTATTATTTTGTTCCATTACGGTACTGCTCCCGGGGGATCTTCCAGATCCACAGTGATTTGGTTCTGTTGGAAGGTCCAGTGATTGCTAGCCCAAACCAGGAATCTATTTCTGAGTGGCCAGGTATTAATGTCATCATGTCTATTAACCTTGTACATGAAATCGGATGCTGTCATTAGAGAAGTCCTAAACTCATCAACAAAAGGAAAGGAAATATTGCATTCCATTTCTATTAATTGATTAACGAAACACCACCTTTAATACGTAAATTCAGACGAAATTTAAGAGCTTACGCATTTAACGATGGGATCTCCTATCATCGGAAGAATTACATGAGTGCATCGGTGCTTAATGCACCCTTAGTAGCGTTCAATATGCAGAGTTAATGTAATTCTTCCGATGGTAAGGGATCCCATCGTTAATGCGCAGGCTCTCAAATGATGTTAGTCCCCTGAGAATGTTTTTATTACCACTACGTAACAGTCACCAGCTCCACAGAGCATTTTCATCCTCAATAATTCTGGCCGTTGACCGCGTTCTAATTCTTGTTTTTGTTTTTGCTTTCGTTGGAAAGTCGTGCTGTTGGAATGAAAATGTGCACTTTTCTTCATGTCCGCAAATAGTGTAAACAAGACACAGACTTCACGTCGACTTTTATCCGGATTTAAATCCAGGCATGGCAACATGTGAGGTTCTTGTCTGGGGCGTGTCCAAGGCTGTGGCGATTAAACGGTTTGTAGATAGGAGAGGGCTAGGGAAATGTGCCATCATCATTCTCATAAAATAGATTGTGTTTTTACCAGCTTGTTTTTAAACGGTCGTATTAATCCCAGACCCCAGTATGGTGCGTGCGCAAACAACATTTCTTATTTCTTTATCCCGACCCCACACATGTTCTCTGGCTGCGTGTTCGGCGGTTGAGGCCAATACCATGGTAAAAAACATAATCTCTCTATTAGTTTAGAATTTCGTGGATGATATTTTGAAGCTATATTTCGAATTTAGTGAAGGCGCCCGGCAACTCTGGTTGAAAAGCAGATGACCCTTCCAGTGTTCGCCATTTCAATTAACACCTTGTTATTTCTGAGATTCATAACGGTGTCCAGGGGCGTAGAAACATGGTACGCGGGGAGTCCTAAGGCAAGAAATGTCTGTGGGTACCTCTTTGTTGCCCCTGCCTTAAGCCATACATACAAAGCGCGGGACCCATAGGTCCCAAGCAGGCGCCGTGGATCAGTTTGGTTCCATGATCGATTCTACCATGTACTCCATGCTTGATGTATGAAAAAAATGTCATAGGGTTACCCTTACTACAGAAGGTATTAAAATCCGCCATTTAAAGGCTAGTTATGGCGTAACGTGCCAAAGGCTATGTGGCTTCCAGACTGATTACTTAGCTGTAGCTGTCCCATAGCATGGGGAGCCAAAACCAGCCTGGCTCCCTGCCGCTCGTTACAATAAACAAGACAGTGTATTTCCACTCTTGTCTTGGCTCGTCGGGGGCTACTTTTGTGTGGTGACTGTCGATTGATCACTGAAATATTATGACAACTTCAGTGCAAGGCAAGAGGGGGCATATTTATTGTTCTGTCTGTCTGTCTGTCTCTGTCTGTCTGTCTGTCTGTCTGTCTGTCTGTCTGTCTGTCTGTCTGTCTTTTTCTATCTCTCTATCTCCCTTTATCACTGTATCTTTGTCTGTTTGTCTATCTGGCTTGTCCAAAACTGCCCGTGTGTATCTAGCAAGCTAGCTGTCCTGTCCAAATCTGTTTCTGTATCCGTCCGAATCTGTCTCTATGTCTGTCCAACTCTGCCCTCATATCTATCCTAGTCTGTCTTTAGGTCTGTCCGAGTCTATCTTTGTATTTGTCCGAGTCTGTCTTCATGTCTATCCGAATCTGTCTTCGTGTCTGTCCGAGTCGTTGTGTCTGTCCAATCCTGCCTTTTTGTCTGTCTTATCTATCCCATCCTGTCTTTGTGTCAGTAAAACAACCCTATCCGATCGCTATGTCTGTCTTCTGTGCGTATTCACCTATCTACATATTATTATTACCAACCCCCATGTTACTCTATCACCCCTGTATTATGACAAAGAGCACGTCACCTTTCACAACCCGGGCCGTTAGAACAGTCTAATAGTTCCAATGCACTTTTATAATGTTATGTTGTTATCTTAGCGTTCTGCTGTTTACTAAACTGATTTCAGGTCGGAACCAAAACAGCCTGAAAAAAGACGATGACTCACAAAAATAGGCTCTGAATTTTGTTGTTGGTAGAGGATATAATGGGTCTATCCCATCCAGTTGAAAGGACAGTCCGCACTGGAGGGCGTTGTCTTTTCTTCTCTTTTTTGTAGGGCTAGAAGGTTGAAAGAAAAAAAAACAAACATGAGAGATGCAATTCATATTGAGTTCATAACACTATTCTGAAGTGCACAGACAAAAGAGCGTCGTAAGATGCTCGAGCTAAAGTACGATACTACAGTGTTTTGTCACTGCACGGCACCATTATCCAAAGTACATTTGAAAAAGAAAGGAATAATGAGATGAGACATGACTGAATGTAATTATTATTGTTGATGTGGTTGTTGCTGTTGCTGCTGATGCTGTTTTGCTGTTGTTGTTGTTGTTGTTATTTTTGTTGTTTTTGTTATTGCTGTTGTTTTTGTTGTTGTTGTTGTTGTTGTTGTTGTCGATGTCGTCTTGGTCGTCATCGTCGTAGTCGTCGTCGTCGTTGTTGTTGTTGGTGTTGGTGGTGGCGGTGATGTTGGTGCAGGTGTCGAGCCTGCAAGATGGACACATCTGCACTTGCACACAGCTCCCCCTACCCCCCTCCCCGGGTCCATCGACTGTTTGTCCCGATTGTTTTATCCGCCTAACTGATCTCCTCCAAATAGTAAAGAAAAAGGAAGCATTAGAAACAATATGGGGGCCATTTCTAACAGAAGTTTTGGGAAATAATGCCTGCCTCTGAGAAAAAACATATTATTATGGGCAATCATGGAGCCCCCCTCCCCTCCCCCCCTTCCGGATCCGGCCCTGCCACCGATCAGCTCTTTCATTTTTGTGCACGTCAGCATGTGTGTGTGTGTGTGTTTAGGCAATGCAATCTTGTGACCTGAATTTTCTGGGGACCAGTGTGTGTCAGGACTATTGAAGAAAATAGAACATATTATTGACCCCGTACGGAAATTGATTAACGATGCCATATAATTTTATACATCTCATTCGTAATGCAAACATATAACACAGTACACATCATACACGTAAATGCATAACATTACAAATGAAACATAACAAAGTCATTGCTGGTCCGCGGTGCANCTCAAACCAGATCCTCATTTACACCTGAGTCGGGTGTGGAAAGAGAAGTGAAGTGTCACTCTCAAGGACACCATAACATCAACTGCCCGGCCCATAAGTCGAACACACAAACTTAAGAATTGACAGTCTTCAGTTTCTGAGTACGACTCACAAATCACACGGCCACGCTGCCTCCGTTATAATTTGGAGTTTGTGAGGTAGCCGAATTCTTGAGTCCAATTTGAGCCATCTATGGAGGAAATGAGAAAAGGGATTAGGAACTAGAGTTTTACAATGAGTATGTGGACTGACCGAGAACATGACGTTGGAAGTCTTTTAAAAGTACAGCAGCGTGGTCGAACGGTTAAGGCGTTGGGTTAAGCTCGTGGGTTCGATTCCCGGCCACGGTCTGGTTGTAAGTGCCTTGGGAAAGCATTTTATTCACATTTTCCTCAATCTGTAAAATGGGTACTTGGCTATAGGCAGTGGAAGATATTGTCAGAACGCTAGTAATCAACGTCTGTAAATGGCAGCGGCACTGTATGCTCCCCAGGGTACTGAGAAAGAGCTAGATTATCAGGCCTGCAGAGGTAATGATAATGTGGAGTCGAACGAGTGGATGTTAGCCTGGATACGAGACTTATAATCCACAAAATTATTATTATTATTACTATTATTATTATTATTATCATAACATTAAGAGTTGAACACAGTGAATAAGCAGTGTGTCAAGATTAAGGGTAAACACTAGGCTTACATGTGGAAGTTAGAAAACAATATTCAGACAGTAGGTATAACTTAAGGTTTAAACTGCTGTGAAATTAGCATCCTTGTGTTATAGTAGACTTGCATGCTGAGAGACCCTAGGTTCGATCCTCGGTTGGCATAAAAATTTTTCTAGTATTGGGGTTTTTTTTTCTGCCTTTCTCTGAAAACTGATCCAAAATCGATCTCTGACAGTAATTTGATAAATATATCTAGTAGCACACTTTCCAGATAATATCAATGCGGGCTCACATTCCCCCCTCCTCCCCCTAAATGATCATCAATACTAGTGAATAGAATAAGCCTTACCACTTGATATCAATACTTAATAGACCAGTGCTTAACCCACTTTGTGATAGAAAAGTACATTATAATAAATAACAATAACTAAGAATGTAATGGATCTTATATAACATGCTTATCTGAAATATAAAGAACTCATATAATATATATAAGATAAATAAGATTGTTTTGCTGTGTATTCTAGGCCATGCCGAATGTTTCAGTTGTTTACGAAGGAAACACGCGCACCGAGTCATCGAATTCAGACCCTGACGGCCAAGAGGTCACACTGACACTAGGGCATCGCCGTTATTTTTGTGACCTACTGACCCAGATACCTTGTTCCTGGTCGAGAGGTGACGTGTGAAGTGTGTAAGAGCGGACGGTGTTGAGAAATATTGGCAGGGAGGGAAGATGGGAGAAAATGTCATTAGGGGGGAAGAGAGGGGGGGGGAGTGGGGAAGNGGGGGAGAAAGTGGGGAAGGAGAGAGAGAGAGAGGGAGAGAGAGAGAGAGAAAGAGAGAAAACAAAGGTAAAGAAGAGAAGGTGTGATAGATTCAAGAAAGGAGGGAGAATGCTGTATGAAAAGGAAGAGGGATAGAAAGACAAACAAAGCAAGAATAATGAAAATCTAAGGAGACAGTATTGTTGAAAAATGACACTGATATGGGTGAACTTGAACAAAAAAGGAGGCAACGGGAAGATGGAGAGAGAAAAGTGTGGTTGGTATGCCACGAAGCGAGAGGATGAATACAGTTTGGAGAATGAGAGGGATAGACAGAGAAATGGAACGATCGAAAAGAATGAAAATATTAGAGAAGAAGGACAAAGAGGAGGGGGAGGTGACGAACAAAGACAGAGAGGGAAAAATGTGGCAGATATGCCTTAAGGCTAAAGGATGAATACTATGTGGCGTTTAAGAGTGATAGAAAGACAAATGGGGCAAAAAAAAATTAAATGAAGGGAGTGTCGTAAAAATGTCACTAGGGCAAGGTACGGAAGGGAAGAGTTGAGAAGGAAGAGATAGAATGAAAAGATGAAAAGATGTGTTAAAGAAGTCAGAGGCAGAAGAGTGCATGATCTACGGAAAAGATAAGGAATAGAATGACGGAGGGAGTAAGAGGAATGAAAAAAAAGTATAGACAGTGTTACTGAGGTGAAGTGGTGGGAGAAGAAAGACAATAAGGGAGAAATGTAGTAGGGTAAAGCCTACTGTTAGCAGAATGAGAAGAATAGAAAGAACAATGGAGCGGGAAGAATTTAATATATTAATAAGGAGTAGTGTAGAAAGTGCCACTAAAATAGGGTAAGGAAGGAGAGAGAGAGAGAGCGAGAGAGAGAGAGCGAGAGAGAGAGAGAGAGAAAGAGAGAGAGAAAGAGAGAGAGAGAGAGAGAGAGAGAGAGAGAGAGAGAGAGAGAGAGAGAGAACGTTGTTTTAAGTAAGATACAAAGTGGGAGGCTGAATCCTATGTGGAGAAGGACAGTAAAAGAAAGACAAGCGGAGAGGATCGAACCCCGGTCTCTGGGTTATTAAGCCTAGTGCTCTCAGCCTCTAACCATTCAACTTATGGGGTCCCTGAAGATCACGGCGCTAGCAAGACAGATGTAGACTTTACGGCTTTCTCGAAGGACAGCACCGCAATGATAATGATACAGTTCATTTAGTCATAGACAAGTCATGGACTACATCGATATTTCGACTAAATCGGTGCTGTTGTTAGAGAAAGCCGACTTTACAGCAAAACGAGCAATGAGTGACTCACATGTGCTGTTTTTACCTGTCCCTGATACCCGTCGATACTTCTGAAACGTTTGATAGTTCCGATACTTCCTATAGTCTCGATTATTCTGATATTTTTCACATTTCCAATACATTCGACACATTTTGAAACCAAAACTGGAGAGCCAGCCGATAGGCAGCTAGTTCGGGACTGAGGATCGGAAGAGGGTCAAAAGTAATTTCGATACTTAGATACAATTCGATACTATCAATACCTGTTTGATACCGCTAATTTTTTTTCCACTGAGAAAACAGGTACCTGATTTGGGACTGAAGATCGGAACAAGATCGAAAGTAATTTGATCCTTTGAATACCCATTGATACCGCTAGGCTTTGCTCTGAGGAGACCTGAAGCTAGTTTCATACTCATGATGGGAAAAGGATCGACATTGGGTTGACAGTTTCAATACTTCCGATATTCTCTCTATACTTTTCATACTTCCGGTCCTCTGTAACTTCCGATACTTCAATATTTCATATATCTATGAAACTTTCGATAATATGTATCGAAAGTAAAGATCCTTAGAGACGATACTGTCCACCATTAGTGATGTAGCAAATATGTGCTTACTGAAAAGAAAGGGAAGGGCATGTGAAAGGGCAGAATCGGAAGCGGGAAGGAGTGGCGGGTGG